>JAZHYW010022399.1:0-101802 GCA_037355805.1 Ixodes ricinus | reverse complement strand
AAATGGAACTGAAAATACCGGATCCTTTGCGTGGCACCGTGGCAGCACTTCTTGCAGAGTTTTTCCGATCACAGACCCAGTCAATCTCAGTCGTGCATGTACCCTTTTCCCGTTGCAGATGATGCTGCCTCCCCTTGGCAC
This sequence comes from Ixodes ricinus, assembly GCA_037355805.1. Classification (NCBI taxonomy): domain Eukaryota; kingdom Metazoa; phylum Arthropoda; class Arachnida; order Ixodida; family Ixodidae; genus Ixodes; species Ixodes ricinus. The sequence continues at coordinate 101,661 of JAZHYW010022399.1, read as the reverse complement.
GTGGCACTTTCGTCCCACGGCTCAGAGACGGTGACGCAAGACTGTCGCCAGGAACGCCAGAGCGCCATGTCGGACACAGAACGGACGGCCGCGGACGCGCCAGGTGCCAGAGGCGAGGGCGCCTCCGCGGAGCGTGATGGCTCCCCGTCGTCCTCGTCGTCCACGGCCACGCAGACGGAAGAGAAGGGCGTCCGCCAGAAGCTGAAGACGATGACGTTTGGACGCCGGCGCAAGGCCGCCGCCGCCGCGCCGAAGGATGCGGCGTCCTCGCGGGACACGCCCAAACCCCGCCGGAACGCGTGGGGCCTGCGGCTGGGCGGACGCAGGGAACCCGCCGAACCGCCCACCGGCTGCACCAGCTGCATCTGCACCGGCTACCGGCGCACCGAGGAGAAGGCGCCGGCCGCGGACGCCAAGAAAGAGGAGTACCAGGTGGACGACTGGGACGAACGTGCTCGGAAGGAACGCGCCCGCGAGATCGAGGAAGGCGTGGACCCGCCGCCGGGGTTCCGACTAGACGACGTCCCCGCGGCGCCGGAGCCTGTTGTTGCAGCTCCGGCGGCGGAGGTGGCGGCGGTGGTGCCGACGTGGCCGCCGTGCCCGCAGCCCTGGGAGTGGGAGCCGCCCGTCCACACGCAGGTGGACTACATGCACTGCCTGGTGCCCGACCTGCTGGGCATCACGGCGTGCGGCTTCTACTGGGGCAAGATGGACCGCTACGAGGCGGAGCGGCTGCTCGAGGGCGCCCGAGGGCAGCTTCCTGCTCCGCGACTCTGCCCAGGAGGAGTACCTGTTCTCAGTGAGCTTCCGGCGCTACGGCCGCTCGCTGCACGCCCGGGTGGAGCAGTGGAACCACCGGTTCAGCTTCGACTCGCACGACCCCGGCGTGTTCTCGTCGCGCACGGTCTGCGGCCTGGTGGAGCACTACAAGGACCCCGCGTGCTGCATGTACTTCGAGCCGATGCTGACGCGGCCCCTGCACCGCACCTTCGCCTTCTCGCTGCAGCACTTGGCAAGGGCCGCCATCTGCGCGCGCATCGCGTACGACGGTGCGTCGCGGCTGCCGTTGCCGCGTAGCTTGAGGGCATACCTGCGCGAGTACCACTACAAGCAGCGGGTGCGGGTGCGCCAGATCGACGACCTCGGGGCTACGCCGTGCTTGCGGACCGGCCCTGACCCGGTTGGGACGTCCCGTTCGGGGAACGGGGGCTGTGTTGGCACCCCGCGCTCCTCGAAGCCTTCCGGGTGGTGAGACCCGAAGAACTTTGAAGGATGGGCACGTGAACGAGGACGTGCGCAACCACCTTGGCCTCGACTTCGGTCGCCACCGAAGAAGCGTGGGTCGACGCGCTCTGCAGTGAGAAGGGCAGTGTGTACGACGACCACCGCACACAGAGTGGAGTTTTCGGGCGCCAGTTTGATTGAACGAAATCGACCTCCAGGTGCGCGGCAAAGACACAAACATACTATTTGTGAGGGTTCCGGATTGCATCAATCCACGGGGATGCGGACAATGAACAGAAATCACTCTTTTTCAGTTCTGCGACTGTAATACAGGAAGCCGTGCCGGCAAGGTGCGTGCAATATCGTTGCAAGAGAGATTGCGCAGCCGTCTGACTTCCTAGGCCCGGACGTGTGTGTGGTAAAGTGCGCGCATATTTTGATCAAACTGGACAAGAACTTGCGTGGGAAAATATGTGCCGTTCGTTTCCTTGCCACTCGCAACTGAGGTTGACCGGGTTGCGGCTTTGTTTGCTGCCCCCTCGCAGTCTCTGATGTGGCCACAAGCTGTGCTGACCAGCAGGCTGCGTGGGGGAAGAGTTGCGTGCATCCGTTTCGTGCATTTGTCTTGATTGATTAAGGTGCATTGTCTTGTCGTTGTCCGCGTGTTGTGCCGCAACGGTGCAAGCATCTGGGTTCTCACCACCCCTTGATTACGCTACGAGATCCCTGTCTCTTTGGTGTCCAACACCATTTTGGTTTCTCTCGAAATATTAACATCTTTGCCAGCTGGACTAGGATGTCAGCAGAAACAAATGTGGGGATGTCGGGAAATTTGTTGCAGGACATCCTGAGAGTTTGCGAAGATCTTCAAAAAAACCATCATTTTGAATTACACGCTCCCTTTTACCTGTATGTTTGGGAGACCCAGTCACGTTTCATTTGTTCCAGGCACTCTAATTAACGTGTCTAAGCTTGCACAAAGTTCTACGTCAATCAAAATGCAAAATAGAAATATCTAATGGAGTGAAATGGCATCACTGGTCTGCATGCGCTGGCAAGTGTGGAAGCTACGGAGAAACACTGCTTCGCAGAGGGAACAGGTAGTGAAACTTTATATTAGGTTTGGCAGGCATAAAAATGTCACAGCGGTGACACATTATGCACTCTGAAACACACATGTTCCATTCTCTAGTCTTGGAGGGAAAAAAAGTTTAAATTAGGTTTAAACTTCCCACTCGTGGAAACATCCGCTCGAAGGTCATAAATCTTGCAAGTCGCAAATGTTGTGGTAGCACATAGAAGACGACAACTAGGCTGCATTCTTTGTGGGTTCTCACCTGGGCCGCCTTTTGCGGGGAGAAATTCCTGGTGAGGGTTATAGAGGTTTGTACTGCAGACCGTTCAGTCTGCAGTAGCCTTTTCCCCAAAGGGACTCGCCGCAACTACAGTCGGTAACAGGGGTTAGAACTGCAGGAAGGTCCTTAAGCAGTGCCGCCTTCTGCATCACCTTCCTACCTCCGATAACGCTTAGGCGTCGCACGAGCCCCAAACGTGCACGCGAGGCCAACGCACACCGGAAGGCAACGAGCGCACGCTGCAGGTCAAGCATTCGAAAGAGATGCCCCGCTGTTCTCGTCCTGTTGGCGACTGGTAAAGAACACCACGAGTGTGGCTCCGGCAGGACTTGCAGAGGGAGCATTGCTCAAGCTTTGGCGCGCTTTCCTTTGCCACGTCTCAAACTCGCCTTGCGGGCTGAGCCATTCGAACACCATTGTGATAACAGATTCGTCCTTGCGAGTCTCGCAGACTTTCGTGCCCTAGGTCTTTGGTGTTGCACATGTCGGCGTGAGAGAGACTCGTACATTTGGACTTCCGACTCAAGCATCGACACTCGATAGGCCCTTTCCGGAACCTCATCGAGCAGCATTGGTGGTCGACATTTTTGAAGCATAAAGCACGTTATTCGATCCGAGTGCCGGCTTGACACGGGCTCAGCCGAGTTCACATCGATTGTTGACATGGCCCTCGTGTCCAATGCATGCTCGGAGTGTGTACCCAAATAATGACACGGACTTGGATATGAAAGGCCATCTTGCAGGCACCTCCATTCTGTTGCCTAGTAGAGCGAGCATAATTGGCAACCGTTGCAATGTGAAAATGCAACTTCCTGGGGTTTGAATGCAGTGCGAGGAAGCTTGGGCGATAGTGTCTTGCCATGTCGCAGACTGTTTTTTAAACGTTCCTTGAGGACGGAGCAATGCTTACGATTTCAATGTTTCTTGAGGACGGAACATTGCCTCCTACGATTTCAGATAAAGCTTCGGATAATTGGCAGCAACGATTTTAGGCACCGAGATGGCTGAAATGTCGCGACTCTGAAGCGTAGATTATTCGAGGGCCACGAGAAAATCAGTTCACGAGTAACCGCTTCGGTTTCGAGTCCGGCTCGCACGTAAATCGCAGCACTAATTCGACGCTAGGAACAGCGCTGGGTGATCCAGGGGCCCTAACCTCAACAAACACAAAGTTTGGGTCGAAGTTGACAGAGCGCACTTATTGGCCTATAACGACGATGACTTTGTGCTTTTTTCGCAGACGTCCAATCAGCTCGCTCAGTGAACTTTCGGCTCCAACTCTGTGTTTGATGAGGTTAGGGCCCCTGGATTACCCAAACGGCTCAAAGTCTGTGCTGCATCAGCGTGTGAACGAGCCTTTGATCACTTCTAGACAGGAGAGGATCTGTGCAATTGGGTGGCTGTTTCTTTGCTCCACTCTTGCTCCCGTCTTTGGCGTAACGGAATGTCTGCTTTGTCTATGTCGCCGAACGTTGCACGCGCGAGTGTCCGGCGGAAGGTTGTATGCCGGTCAGCGTTTGCAGACGTACCGAAATATGTTAGATTCGGTTTAGGTGCATCCGGCATTGCAGCTCGAGAGTGGGCCTGGACGCTGGCACACAGTTGAACGTCATGGGCCAAGGAAGGGCGAGGGACGGAGTGGCAGCCACAGTGTATCTGCAGAGCGCGCCGGCAGCGAATGCCCAACATTCGCTCGTTGCAACCTGTGGCGGATTGGTCGCATGAAATTGACTCTTCTCCTTTTGAATGGGGACGTCTAAACTGAACTTTGAGTGAGGAGCACTGTAGTCTGTTGCAGGTTTAGAATAGGAGAGCGAGCCTCTCCCACATCGCTTTGCACTCACGACGATTGGCTGTTTCCTCCTCTCCAGCATTCGCTCCGATACGGTGGGAAGAGCAGAGGGTTTGGCGGGAAGAGCTTGTCCTGCTAGTTGAAACTTGCCACGTGCTACAAATGCAGTTTAAAACAAAACAGGCAGTCAACAACTGATTTGTCGGGACGGTGTAGTTACTGGGTCTGCAGATTCCTTTGCGCTACCGCTCCATCGTTTGTGAATTTTAATGTTTCACAGGCAGACCTGTTGTCTGCAAGCTAACGTGAACTCTGGCTGTTGCTCAAGTATACAAACAACTGCCTCCCACATTTGGAGACTCGATTTGAGGCGAGCGGTGTTTTGAGCCCATCTTGTCTTTTTCCAAGTTTTCTCTACCCGTGGTTTTGTACAGAACACTTATTTATGGTCTACTATTTATCGTTCCAAACATTATGCCCCAGGCACCTAGAATTGTATATATGTAAGTATGTATAACCTCTTTCCTAAGAAACGCGTGTAGGCAAGTTTCGGTAATGTTGATGTAACTGCAGAGTGTGCACCCTTCCCTGTTTTTATTGCCTTGTACAGAATAAATACTTCTAGGAAGTGCTACCAATTTGTAATGTGTTCCTGTATTTTTTACCTGTGACACTTCTGTGTGCTTGTATGAGAGAAAGTCATTATGCAAGTGCATGTCTGCACCGACTGAAAATAATTCAGCACCAATTTCTTGCCCCTAGATAGCAGCACCAGATGGCAAAAATCTGACCCTTTGTTATATACCGGCATGCTACTGTTGCTCAACTGCAGCCAGTTGAAAGTGGCGGGTACGTTGCCCGTGTGTGTGCAAGACCAGAACCGTGGAGTTGCATGTTTCCTGTGGGAAATCAAAATGGAGGAAGTGCATAAAAAATGCTTGCAAGTGTATGTCAAAAATAGCCGCACATAATTGGACGAACAGTCACTACGGCGGGGAGCATCGAGGTTGTCCCACGCAGGTTACAACCGAGGTCACGGCGCGGCGTGCGGAGACGATCTGTGCCGACCGACTTGCGTCGACACGTGTTGTAACCAGTGTAGTCTAGCACTGGCCACGGTGCCCTCCACTTAAGCAGAGTGAATCCTTCCACCATTTGCTCCTCTAAGGTTGAAAGAAATGGAGGTCCTTGTGAGAGGTGCTTGTCCTGCCCTTAACCTGCGACGGAGTGTACCGCAAGTGGCCCTCATGGAACTGCCTACAATAGTGTGCAAGAGTGGCTGAAAATTTTGCGAAGTTATAGTTTTACATCTTGCTTTGCGACATGCATCGACTCATCCCTCGAATTCTCTACGCAACAACACTTCTCGGGCAGCAATTGGCGCCGTGCGGAGGAGGTGTGGTGCAACCAGGATCGCCACCCTGCGCTTGCCCCTCCTTCGTTGGACGACGTGACTGTGCGGAGAGCAAGTTTTCTGCTTTTTGTACAGAAGCTGCGGTGACGTCGGAGCGACGCTGAGTTCCGATTGGCTTTGACTGGAAGGATAGTGGGTAGACCTCGATGCTAGATACCTTGAGGTCTACCAACTATTTATTTTAATCGGCCACTAAGAGCTTGGCGTTCTGACGTCGTCGCAACACCCACACTAGACGCGGACAAGCTTGCGCTCTGCATAGCTACTGACAAAGTTAAAACGGCAGGGAGGAGTTTCAGTTGTCCCGCTTCCAGCGGAGCTTCCTGCCGTCGGCAGCGCCCCTGCGTCTTGTGCGCACGGGCGCAACTAAAGTGCGGCGACAGCCACTGAGCGCATGTTGGAGGTCGGGCGTTCGAAAGACTCGCCCTGCAGTTCCCGTTCTATCGGCGACTACAATGAACGTGGCGCTTTTAAAGGCCTGAAACTGGGGAGAATAAAAACATGAAGTGTGACGACAGGATTGCCCTTTTCCTGAAGGATGGCCAAGAAGCTCTTGCGCACGAGCGAGACCAGTCTCGAATAAATCTGTCGGCTGCCTCTGCCGCAACTGTAGCCGGCTGCATACTGTACCTGCGAGCGATCGAGCGCAATTTTAAGACGAATGCCCATGTTCCCCTCAACTCGTTGGTTGGTGACAAGCCATACGGGCTGCTCCCTGCATCGTTTGCGGTGCATGTGCAGTGCATGGTTTTTACGGAGACCTGCCGTTGCCTAGGTTGCAGTGCCTGTGTCTGCACGCACTTGTCTGAAAAGCGTTTGTAATAAAGACGTTTGCAAGTAGGGCCTCTGGGTGCCGCCATCGTTGCTGCTGGGGGGGTTGATCGTCCGGTGGTCGAGCATTGCCAAGCGTACCCACAGCCTCGGCAATGCTCAACTATCTGACTATCTACCCACACCGGCGGCAAGATGGCAGCATCCAGAGGCCGTACTTCCAAACGTCTATACGCTACGAAATGCGACATATTCTGCATCTTCTTCCGCATTACCGTGGTTCTTAAAAGAGCAAGGTGGACGAAGCGAATGCCACTTTGTCTAACAGTGCTTCGGTGAACGGCAGTCGAGCTTTGCTCGCAGATGTGCTTTCCGAGGCCCACATCACAAAGTAAGTGATTGCATTCATCCAGCGCTTAAGAAGCGGAACGCTCGCCTTTGGCTCGCATTCCAACGTGTTAGACGAGGTGCAGTAGAGACAGAGGCAGCTAGCTTTACATCTACCCACAAATCATTCGAACCAGAGCTAGCTGGCTCGGCGTTCTGATGTCCCCGTGCGCTGTCGTCTCCCCCTCTCTGTTTCTCCGCACACTTTCTTCATTCCGTTCATTCATTACGTTTAGAATGCACTTAACCACTCAAAAAGATCCGTGACAGGGTCATTTTCATTTATTGTGACAGGGCTGAATCACTTCACTTACATAAGAGGGGTGTACAAAATAAACACTTGGAAAAAGTGCAACATGAATTCACTGTGATAGATTAATGGTGACATTTTCTATGAAGCTTGGTGGGCAGGTGATGGCAGCGATGTTGTAGGAAAGGTTGTTCTTGTCTTTGGCTGCGCGGGAAAAAAGTGAGGCAGGAAAGGCGACAGTGTGGGACTTTGGGCGGACAGCCTGGAGCAGATGACGGGTGCGCTGGGACCTGTGCGTTGGGGTTCGATGTAAGGTGTGACACCAAGCGGAGAGTAGAACTTATGAAATAGAGAGAGGCTGGAAATGTGAGCAATGACAAGAAAGAGTTAAACATGATTCAGCTTTTAGGGACGATTCACTGACATTGTATGAGCATGAAGCATGCAGCTTGTGAAATCAAAGCTGCCAGTAATATTTTTGTTATCTTTACGATTGTCCAATGTTCTGATTTTATACTTGCTAACGTGTATTATAAGGAAAAAGAAAGGGTGATAGCTCAATTGAGAGCAATATGCTTAAAGCTTCAAAACTATTACAAAAAAAATGACAAATTAATTTTAATAGTCCGACTCATTCTAGTTATGGGACGCATGATCAGACAGTCTAGGTATGACTATGAGATGAAAAGTTTTCAGTGAGCTTTTTCTCCGCACCTGCCGGTTTTGGGGTCTATCGTTTCTTTTGAAACTCGTTTACATGGAATTAGGTTTCGTGGACAACTTTTCATGGACACACATTTCGTCGACACGAACGTTTCGACATTCGTTACTGGAATTGCACGCTATAGGGACATTTCGTCACGCGTGTATCACTGGGGTGCATGTTAACCCCCCCCGCCTGCATTCACGCCGCTTCGCAGGAACAATCTGTGGCGGCTCATTACCAAAAATGTTAACCCACCTGACCCAACAGAAAAAAAGCTAATCTGAGCTGTCAATAAAACGATTTGTCGATGAAACAATCTGTCGATGAAACAGTCCGTTGATGAAACGTTCGATGAACTGATTGCCATCGCCGGTTTTGCGGTGAGCTTTTCTCCACTGCCCGTTGGGCATAAGACAGAATTGGGTTTCACAAGAGAAGCTCTTGCAAAATCCGTGTTGTGAAGAATTTAAGAAATGTTCGAGTTCAAGAAATGTACGATCTGAGAGTAGATGACATGTTCTATAGTTTTGCAGGGCATGCTTGTTAAAGAGATAAGGCAGTAATTTAATGGGGAATCTTTAGCACCTGGTTTGTAGATTGGAACGACCTTTCCTGCCTTCCAATCTTACGGCACTGCGTGTGAGTAGAGCGATTGCGTGAAGAGTAAAGCCAAATATTGTGAAAATATGTGAAAAATTTAAAACATGATGTAAGTAAAGCAAGTACACTTTTACAATGATAATCGAGGTACATACTATTCGGTATATCACGAATAACAGTGATCCAGTTTATTTTGCGGCGAAGAGACAAAATGCATGTGCATTTAACCATAGGAATGCACAGGAGCACCGCAAAAGTAGACTGGTTGCTGTCTGCTTCAATCTTCAATAGACCCTTTTCAAAAATCCGAAAAGCCCGCGCGCGCCGCGCGACGAATAATGGGAGTCTTTGTTACGCCCCTCCCATCCTCTCTCCTCCTGCTACCACGTGACATACGCGAGCAGGCGCAGGTTACCACGGCAACAACGTTCGAGTAGCCGAGACGAACGAGCGACGAGCCAACGGCTGTCCCTTTCTCATCCCTCTCCTTTGTACCAGCTCTGTTGTCTGCTGCACCAACGCTTTGTCGAACCTGGTTGAGTCACTGGATGGGCAGTGACTTTAGCCGAAACGTGTTACGGTTGCGGTGCAAAATAAGTGGATTCGGTGACACTTCAATACATGAAGGTAAGTTACGACGAATAACGTATTCAAGTAAGTTCACCTGTAGTGATACCCTTACGCTGACACAGATACGGTACGCCGCCAACGACGTACGACTCGGCGGGATGGCGGATGGCTGCAACGGCTGCTGGCGGTAGGTGCCAGGACGTGCGCACAGTCGTGGAGGCGCAACGAGAAAGCGCGTGATCTGTACCGAGGGTTCCCAAAATTTCCTGCTGTCATGGCGCTGTACGTTTAGCAACAGGTCTATTTACATGCCGGAGGTTGCAGAGACACTATGGTCTGTTGCAACTCAAGAAGGTAGGGCGAGGGAAAGGAAGTCCGGGGAGGAGTAAACAGACGGAATGCTAAAGAAAGGAGGAGGTTTCCCCTCTCTTCTCCAGCATTCCATCTACTTCCTCCTCCCCGGCCTCCCTTTCCCTCGCCCTACCTTCCTGAGAATAGGGGGCCCCAAAGAAATGCGGAGAGCATGTCGTCTGCTTCTTGTGCAGGAGTTGCGGTGACGTCAGAACGACGCCGAGCTCTTATTGGCTGACTGAAGAGAATAGCGGGTAGACCTCAATGCTAGATGCTTTGAGGTCTGCCCACTATTTTTTCAATCGGCCAATAAGAGCTCGGCGTCGTTCTGGCATCACCACAACTCCTGCGCACGAAGCAGACGACTCGCTTCTGCGCATAGGTGCCCACCACTGCGCATGACCGAACTCAAACTGCATCTTAAGTTGGGGCTGGTGCGGTGTGCTTTCCGTTCGCTCCAAAGTAAATTCGTCATGATTGCTGCAGTATTAGTATGGTGCCTGAACCGCGTCTCCGATTGGTGTGTTAAGCGTCCTATCCCGCCCATACATCAAACGTGGTCCCGAAGTGGCAACAAATGACGTCACAGAAGTAGGAGTGTCATGCTGTAGCCTGTCGTGATCCTGGCAGTTGGTTGTAGAAATGCTGGCGAAAAGCACGAGCAAACGCGAGTGTCGCTGTCGTCACGGCGTCCCAACTTCCTGCTGCTGTAGCTTCCGTGGACTGTCGAAGTGAAGAGCAACCTGGAGCAGAACAGGCGTCTGCCACATCCACCACAAAGGCTGAGACACCGCCAGGGTCGCGACCAGCGACAGCATGACACTTCTATGACGTCGTCACGCGGAAATCGAGAGTCCCCTTTTTTGGACGCGGTAAACACACCAGTCGGAGACGCATTCCAGGCACCATAGTATTAGATTCTATGGTGACAGCGCAGGGAAAAAGTCACACACCAATACTCAGAGTATCTGGTGTGATTGTTTCTCTGCGCTGTCAGTGTTATGGGCATACCTACTGCATGGGCGCCAGCCTTTCCGTAACAGCTGCACACGTGCACGTCCCTACCCACCCAAAGTGCAATAAAATATCAAAAATATCAAATATCACCAATTCGCCCAAGCATCCATTTATCGTACCATAGTATTAGCCATGTACATTGCCAGTGAATGGTGCAGCCGGCTTTCGCTTCGCTTTATCTCGCTCATGTCACAAAGAATGATCGGCGGGCTGGCCCCATTTTAAAGATCGTCTCCCATTCTGGCCGTTCCCCAGTCGAAAGAGACGCGGAAACCGTTGACATGGCAACGTATCGCTACTCCGAGGCTACGAGTGGATTTCGCTCGTGGCACGATACCTGTAGCTTAAAAACAAAGCTTCAAAGTCGCTCCAGCTCAGATATAAATAAAGCGGCTGCTCGCAGAGTATGCTCGCTTGCGTTCGTTTCAGTTTCGGCATAGTAGAAGGACTAAATCGTCGGCAACAGACAGTCAACGCGCGCACGAACGCCAAAAGAAATCCGAGAACGAGCGCCAAATTACAGCGCTACGGATTGGATTGTTTTGGCTGAATACAGCCAACATATCCAGACGCAGCCGATGCTACAAGGCCGAAACTTTCGTCGCTGCGCGTATCAAGTGAAAAGCTTTATAAAACGTGCATTTTACTCTGGTTTTACTAATCTGCTTTACATTTTAATTTTTTGCGTGGTTTTGGTTTTAAGATGTTTAAGTAAAATGAGGACACCTTCCAAAGTTCGAAAAACGCCGTATATCAACATAGCGTGCTGTCAAATCATGTCTGCCAACTATGTGCTCTCTCTCTTTTTCTTTCTTTCTCTCTCTCTCTCATTCTTTATACATTTTCCCGCGTTCTCCCGCACCGGCTTCATTCTTTCGCTTGTCGTCGTGTGATACCTTTGGTCGAAGCGAAGCACCCTTCTAGACATGTCTGGCCGTGGCAAAGGAGGCAAGGCGAAGGCCAAGGGAAAGTCTCGTTCGTCCCGCGCCGGCCTGCAGTTCCCCGTCGGCCGAATCCACCGCCTACTCCGCAAGGGCAACTACAGCGAGCGCGTCGGCGCCGGGGCCCCCGTCTACCTGGCGGCCGTTCTCGAGTACTTAGCCGCCGAGGTGCTCGAGTTGGCGGGCAACGCGGCCCGGGACAACAAGAAGACGCGCATCATCCCCCGGCACCCGCAGCTGGCCATCCGCAATGACGAGGAGCTGAACAAGCTGCTGTCCGGAGTCACCATCTCGCAGGGAGGCGTCCTGCCCAACATCCAGGCCGTCCTCCTGCCCAAAAAGACCGGGCAGACCAGCACGGCCGGCAAGCCGGGCAAGAAAGGTGGTTCAAGCCAGGAGTTCTGAGCAGCCAGGCCATCTCAAGAAACACCCCCTTCATTCCCTGCGCAAGCCTTCATCCCCTCCACATCAAGGCCCGTGTCCCTTTAGGCCTAGCGTCCCCTTCTTTCTCTTCCACCGCGGGTTTCCCGATGTGGTCCGAAGACAACCGCATCCCGCCTGGAATGACTTTTTGTTCGCTTTCCTCCCTTCATGTCCACCGTTCCTCGCCCTCGGCCACCCCAAAGGTACATCAGTGATTGTAAATGAACACGGCTGCTGTTCGAATAAACGCTTTGGGATTGTGTAAATGTGCGCTCGAGTTTCCCGCTTTTTTCTTTGATACGTTTACGCGCCCACCATGTTGTGGTTGCGCGGTTACAGTCCACGCCTGAGTAGGAGCGTGTACGTCCGCGAGCGTATTTAGCTTTTAAAATTCACTTTCAGCTTGTATACCATGAAAGCCGAAATTTGCCATAAGTGCCATTACTTAGTTTCGTGGGCCCGTAATTTTTTTATTTTGTATTTCCGCTGGTAACTGATCGCGTAATGCTTGAACAACAATTGAACAGGCTTTTCGGTGGTTTTGGCCGCTGCAGTCTGTCTCGCTGCCACATTTGTGTCCACAGTTTTCCGGTTAACTATTTGTTCATGTGGGCTAGTTCAATGGGTTCACTTCAGATGCTGTCGGCCGAAGCGCCTTGCCACCAATTTGCTCTAAATAAAACATGCGATAAAACATTCCCGTCCGGATCAAAACTCTAAATAAGGAACACGGTGCCAACAATTTTTTCTTTCTGTCACAATTTAGGAGCAAAGCGACTTTTGAGACGTAGGAAAAGTCCAGTTATCAGCAGGGGATTCTGAATAATTGTGGATTTTATAGATGCCTGATCCTAGAAAGAAGGGAAATCCTTTATTTGGTGTTGGGAACAGGTGATATAACGTTGGGTGATATTACGTTTACTGGCAATATTATGAGTTTCGTAGTCTTAAAGCATCCGGGCTAGATGGCGCAACCTACAGCCCATCCGCTAATGGTTTTCAGTCGTCCATCTATTGTCATTTGGAGCCGTTTGCAGCTAAAAAATAAGATGGCGGACCACGATGAGCTTCTTCAAGCCCACAGAAACGAGAGAAAAGAGCTGCAAGGTAAGCTTCTGCTCGGCCCGTCCTCGCGAGCATCGGGGGAGCGAAATTGGAGACCGCCCAAGCGTGGCACTAGGGTAGTCTCTTCCTGCCCTATGCCTGTGACTCGAGGTGTGTTCAACAGCAGCAGGATGCGATCTCGGGATGATTGATGCACAACGCTATCGCCGGTAGCTGGGCCGCGGCCGTCAAGAAAGGCAGCGAAAGCAAGTATGCGAGCGCCGAGCGGGCTAAACTCAGGAGCGTCGGAAGGCAGAACACAACACGATCAACCAACGTTTAAGCTGTGGTTGGAGCTTCGTGCTACAAGCAGGCAACGTTTTTGGCCTTGTTTGGTGCTTTGTGTTTATGTTGTACAGTGTTCCCCAAACTTAACGCCGCCACTGGGTCCCCAAACATTGAGCTGGTGTCGGCTTTACTGTTAAATTTGTCACCAAAACGCTCGGGATGCCTTCCCAGGATGGGATAGAAATCGGGAATCCAAACATTCGTCAGACTGTTCAATCGGCCGCCGCAGGGACTGTCAGAAACGGCAAATGCCGTGGCGGCGTGAAAGGGGCCCTGCAATCATACTTAAGCGTCTACCTTTTTTGCGGTTTCCACGTCTCTTGGGGTTCGGGCATGCCAGCGGGCACGGAGAGAGTAACTAAATATCAGTGCGTCATATTTTAACCGGACGACGCGGAAACCTCCTTCACCTACGAGGGCGACCCGCGTTGCCGAAAGCGCGCGATATGTGACGTCTTAGGTCCTGGCCTTACTACTGGTCAGAGCCGCTAAGAGCTTTTTTTTTTAGTCGAGATACAAAGTATAAGTGTTGGGAACCGTTTCAATTATGTATGAAAGTAGTTTTTGTTCAGTATTTTAGATCAGAAAAGAAACAAATGCAGTTTATAAAGTACGGAAACAAGAAATGACCCGTCGACATACCCGCCACCAAGCGGTGGAAAAGGCAGCGCATACTAGAAAGGAGTAGTGGGATCAGGCGCCGACACGGAAAGGTCTCGGATGTACGCGGCGGCACTGCGGTCGTATACCGGCTCGAAGATCCGACCGGAGTCGGGCGCGTGCCCTCTCTCTCGTTTTACCCCGCCGAACCCGCTGAATCTCCCAGATGTATGGAGAGGGCGCTGCTGTTGAACAAAATGGTGCCGCCCAGAGAGCGCTAAATGGAATGGTCGACTCCGCTAGCAGACGATAAACCGGGAGGTTGCCGTTCTCCATCTTTGGGCTGTACCGGCGGGCTGAACGAACATCGAACTCTCGCTTGTGGCTGCCGTTGTGAAGTGGTTCGCGTTCTTGGAATAGTTATGGCTACTCCAAAATGAGCCTATAGCTCTCTGTTGTTCTATTTCTGTAAATGACCAACTAGCATATCTTTTTTCCGTTACTTAAATAGCAGTTGAGTCAGCCGGCAGTACTACCCTCAAGTACTGCGTGTATTGCGGCAGGAGAGCATGTTTTTATTTATTATTTCAGACTTCCACTCATGGTTGCTAAAGGCCTACACCAGTACGAACTTTGTAAAGTAAAAAAAGGCACAGCAACCGGATTTACTTTTCGCCGGAGAGACCAACCAATCTGACAGTTTTCCCTATTTTTTTTTATTTGCACGCGGGTAACAGCGCTATTGGACCTTGCTAGTCTTTTTATCTAGCATAGTATTACACGATAACTGGCATACCAGAATCTGCGCATCTGCACTTGAAATTTCCAAAATGACACGATTTTAAACAGAGTTTGCACGCCAGCCGGATGCTAGGTACAGCCCACTCGGCGGAGCAGACCATGCGGAGTGAGAGGGGAGGGCATTTTTTTCTCTCTATTACCCTCTCTGCTATGACCCTAATGGAACGGTCTATATTCCAGGACAGACGTTGCTTTGCTTTCAGTGTGGCTCCTTTGGCGGAGTGAGTTCCGCTTTGTTGCCGTCATAGGGCGCCGGAATGGGACTAAACGTGCAGGCTGCCTATCGCCAGTGTTGCCAGATGGTCCCACCAAAACCGCCAATTGACTGGGAGGTATAACCCAAATATAGCCAAAGCCGTAAAAAGATTAGCCCAAAATAGCCAAGACTAAAAGCAATGATTTTTAAGCTTTATATTCACAATTTCTCACACTGATACAATACACGTTACAAACTCTGTTTCAACCTTCAGATGCACCACCTTTTTGTGCACATTATGTTACTTGTGAATTTTTCAGAAAAACTTCGAAAGGATGAAAATCCATACAAAACTGGCCCTTCCTTCGGTTTTCAGGAGTACGAAACACAGAAAGACAGCTTTATTGTGAAGCCCGGGAGATATGATCATACAGTAAAAGAACTAAATACAGAAGCAGAACAGTCAGAACACTGGGTGTTTTAAACCAGAACCCCAATATCTCAGGTCCTTACCAATATCCCACCCGTCTCTTTTTCTTTGTGAAGAATATTAGTGTCACCCATTCATGTTCACGTTATTTCTGATTACGTTGTCCTTTCTTGGGTTGGGCGACGACTGGAAGGTAGTCATGTGTTTAGCGGTGAAACTGCAGACTTCTCATTTTTACAAACTTGGGTACCTAAGGATTCCCACAATGGGCACCAAAGCAGCATTTGGAGAGTTCAGTCTACGTCCAGGCAGTGCCATATGAAATAAGTTTACACTGGCTTAACACAACAACAAAAAATATAACAACAACACAGACGTTTCGCCACCTATCCGGGTGGCATCATTAGTATGAACTGGCCTCCGGGCCAATTAATAGCAGCCAGATCATAGTATCAGTTCATCATAGCCAGATCATAGTATCGCAAGATCTGCCGATTTCTCCTCTCGACCATTGCCATCCTTTTCCCTCAAGAGGGACTGCTTCCAGCAGACTTTGCTGTTGGTAGGAAACGGACATGCCCCCTCTTCTAATGTAACCTCCGTGGGATCAAGTCCAGCCTGCGTTTGCGATGGTGTTTACATGATTGTGTGTTAAGTGTGACACCACGATGTGTATGTGGTCATTTCTCAATTATATCTGCGGTTATGGAGAGTATTTACTGGCGGCCATAGCTGTGTCCACAACTCCTGAGCACGTGCTGATGGCAAGCTTCCACAGTTCTTTGCAACATGGATTCCACACCATCAAGATTGCCAGTCTTAGCAGCCTATTAATGTGAGCTTGTTCTGAGCAAGCATTCTAAACAGCACACTTCAATATGACATCTAACAAATAGTGACCACTGTCCTATAGTGACAACTGCCACAATCTTGTGTAAACGTGGGGAGTCACTTAACACTGAAGCACCAGTGGCTCAGAGTAGTACTCTCAAGTCGTTTCGCCAGCGGAAGGGTCAAGACAGCCAAGTTGGAATAACTGCAAGCTGAATGACGCAACGGGCCTGCAGTGAAAGCCTTAGTTACGCGGGAAGACTCACTATTGATGCCAAGATCTATACAGCAAGCCCCTGAATCTTTTGGAATTGTTAATGTCTAGCAGATATGCAAACAAGTGGACCTGTCTGAGCCAATATGCATGCTTGCCATCCACACCCGTCTCAGAAAGTCCTAGCCTCTTCATTAGCAACCATCCTGACGTCTTTCGGAGAGCCACATAATCGGCAGACATGGAGTATTTCGTCGTGCAATTAGCAGTGACCGCTGCTATCATGATCTTTCAGGGGCATCTCCTTAATGATAGCACAAATTGTCATGCTGTAGTATGGCTCATGGGCGTCCGTGCAAATGCCTTTGACCGAGTGCAGTAGCGAACACTAAAAGGGCCAAACAGCCAGCAGTGGCCACCAACCGGTGTCTGATCATATGCTTGGGGGTCATTGTGCCAAGGCAGTCCCTTTACCGCATTGGTTTTACGCCATAAGGAGAAATGACCAGCTGCATCGCAGAATATTGCTCTGTACCCTCAGTATATGCTTGGGGACGGTGCAAATGACTGTGCATTGCCATTAAACCAAGTGTCAGTTAGGTTTCACTATTGTGAGTGAGACACGGTGACAGCCCAATTTAATTTCGTTCCAGCATAACACAAACACCCTGCCAGCAAGAAGACAGCATTTTTGGTTCACAAACTTGCTTGTGCTCCATTAGGTGTAGCTCATATAGAAAAAGAATTCATGAACTTGAATTCCAAGTACGGCTGCATTTGAAGAAGGGCTCGTTCGGTGGCACGACGTCCTCTCGCTTATCCGGGTGAGAGAATGCGGAATAGGAGAGTCCGAAGAGGGTGAGCGTTGCCCGGCAGCGCAGTGGTCTGACGAACGGTGCGGCCGCCATCGCACCACGAGACGAGGCTTGCCCCGGAAAGGAGACGGGGAGAGGAGCTCACCCAGGTGGCAGCAAATGGGGTCGGGCCCAATCAATGCCTCCTCCATAACCAGGCCGTAGTGCCAGATTTTCTACATTGCCCGCCGGAGACCAGCGTGGGAAACCGACTGGACACGGGCACTGCGTTGGCGTTCAAGCTTGCCTTCGGTCAGTGGACGCAAGTCCCGGCCAAATGCCGACGTAGCACCCGCATCCAATCTGTGTCCCACGCCGTCTTCCGGTAGGCGACGTAAGGAGATCTGGTGCTACGGCCTCGTCATCGGGGAGGTGCCGGGACGGGCCCAATGCAAGCACTCCCCGGCAAAGTCCTGACGCTCTCCCCCTCTCCTCCCGCAGGCCGAGCCGCCCCCCAACGGCCGACGGCCGCCCAGTTCGAGGCGTGCTTCCGGCGCCTGCAGTCGGTGCCCTTCCCTGCCAACAACATTGCGTCGCTGCACCTGCACGAGTTCCTGGCCGGCTGTGCGGGTCGCCACGGCCTGGCCGAGGACGCCCTGCTCCTGAGCCTCGCCACGTGCGCCACACACCTGATGGCGCTCTCAGACTCGGCGCTGCACCTGTCAGCCACCTGGTGCGAGCGCCCTGTGCTCTGGTCGG
This sequence comes from Ixodes ricinus, assembly GCA_037355805.1. Classification (NCBI taxonomy): domain Eukaryota; kingdom Metazoa; phylum Arthropoda; class Arachnida; order Ixodida; family Ixodidae; genus Ixodes; species Ixodes ricinus. The sequence continues at coordinate 83,843 of JAZHYW010022399.1, read as the reverse complement.
CCGTGCTCGTGCCGCGCGCCCACACCTGCCGCAATTTCGCCTGGACCCTCCAGGGGCTCCTCTGCCGTCTGCATGGCGAACTCTCGGCCCCCGGGCCACCTCCGCTCGTCGTGGACGCCCTCGCGTCGCACGAGTTTCTCCGCCTCGTCAAGCGTGGCGGCCCCGTGGCCGGTATGCACACATCACTGGAACCGGTGCGGACACTGTACTCCGCCGTCGGAAGCTCCGTCTTCTCGCAGGTGGCGCTTGGTGTCCCCGTGCTATCGCCGCCTCCCGCAGACGGGAAGAGCCAGGGGGTGGCGGACATTCGATACAACGTTTGTTGCGTCGCCGAGCCTGCGAGCTTCCATGCGGCGGTCTCGCCGAGGCTCGGAGACGGCAGCTCGTTCGAGGAGTGCCTGTGGCCCGTCCTACTGCTCTGTTGCTGCCGCGAGAGGACGGTCGACCTCTCGACGCTCGACGACGCAGCCGACGACAAGCTTGAGCAGCTCCTCCGCACCATCGCGAATGCCCACCGCCGTCCGGTGACTTACCGACTGTCCGCAGATGCGAGGTCGGTGCTGCCACAGATCCTGGCCAAGTTCAAGAGGCTGGCGTCGACGTGGAACTGCAAGATCGCGCTCTTCCGTGCTGCCTCGAGCCAGGTCCTCCGACTGGCCGTGGCGTTGTTCGTCCTGGACGGATGCCTCAGCTACGCGGTGCGGTCAGAGACAAGGGAGTATGAGATCCCAGCGGCGCACCTCTGGGAAGCCCATGACGTCGTGATGCACTCGCTCCGTCTGAAAGCGGAGCTTCTGGAGCGACCTCTCCGCGACGATGTCTTTGGCAGCTGCGTGAGGAGCATTGCAGCGCATGGCGGAGCGCAGCACGTGTCCATCTCGGCGGACGGCACCAACGGCGTCGATCTGGGCGTGGCGCAGGCATTGCGGCTGCCGCAACACGACATGGACTATGACCGCGCGCCGGTGCAGCTTCCCCGCGAGATTTCGGTGTCGCTTGTGCGATCGCCGGCGCGTGACAGTCGCGATAATGACGGGCACGACAACTTGCCAGCAGACAGTCTGGTCGCATTAAGCAGCATCGTGCCTGAGTCGGAAGAGGAGTTTGTGGACAAGTTCCGCTACAAGATCAGGCGCCTGCTAATCAGTGGCAAGGCACTGCTAACACCGACGCTGGTGGCACAGATGAAGTATGTGTCGGTGCCAGATGCCACAGGCAAGCCACGCTATCCAACCCAGGCAGCAGCCCTCTTCCTAGAGCGCGTGGCGGCGCTGGGTTTTGGCACCATGCTGACGCGGCATGACAGCCACTCCAAGAAGCTGCTCTTCCGCAAGACTGAGCATCCGCAACTGGGGCCCAGGCAACTCCAGCTGCTCCAGGGGCTTCGGGTCACGCGGGAGCAGTACACCCAGGGATGCCAGCGGCACCAGGCCATCCCCCACTGGGAGACGGGCGCAGGACTGCGTGTCCACCTGGCACCCGTGGTCCCCGCGGCACCTGCTGCACCCACCCCAACTGTGAAGCAGCAGGTGGCGGGGAAGCCCGAGTGACGAAGATCAAAGCTTCCAAGGTCCACCCGGCACCTGCACTCTCTGCGGCACCCGCCTCGAGCAGGAGGTGTCAAGCCTCAGGTGACTCCCCGATGCATGTTCCTGTGGGTCGAAGATGAAAGCTTCGAAGAGGTCACAAGAGGCTGACCACAGGAACTTCGTCCTCTTACAATATGGATAGAAGGACTCCACAGCCTGTAGGGTCTTTTGTGGCAAGGTCCTTAGGACGAAAAGCTTCCAAGAAGTCTCAGCGTGCTAACCGGAAGAGCCCAGTCTCCTTACGGTACGGGTGCAAGAAGGACACTTTGTCCTGCAGGGTCCCGGTGTGGTCCTTCAGGTTCTGGCTCCTCAAGGGTGTGGTCTTCGAGGTCCTGATGCCTTGAGGATATGACCCCGGAGGTCCATCCATGTTTTCCACCAAGAGTCGCCTGCTGCCTCCGCTCGGCGTTGATGATGTCGATTGAAATGCGTTTTGGGTGGTCCACAAATAGTGCCTCCAGGTCACACAGAAGGCCATCAACCTTTACAGACGTTTTCAATGGGTCGGCACTCCTCTACTCAAACTGCTGTCCAAGTTCCTATGCTCCGAATACTCTGCGAGTGGCTTTTGTGCTCCTTGAACCTCTGCTGTGGTCCAACGAGCACGTGAGCCTTTTCACGGGGAGCGAGATCAAAGTAGTGTGGTGTGCAGTTTTCGGGCGTTTATTAGAACCTTTGTCGTCGTCTTTTCTTTACGCTCCAGTCGTATGATGCTCTTTTGAATGCATAGTTTTGTTGGGCTATTAGACAAACTGCTTAATTGGCTTTTCTAAAGTAGAATTGTAGCAGTGGAAGCTAGTTTTGTGCTTTCAAGGCAGAGAGCAATATTTTAGAGCTGAATGTAGGAACAAACCTATAGCCATTTTCAGCCATCTCTGGTATCATTTTGCAGATTCTAGGCATTTCCTTTCGGAGTTACCTGCACGAAACAAAAGGGCAGGGTATTTTAACCTTTACTCGATGACATTGAGGCATTTTCAACCCCAAATATGCGTCTCTTCACTGCAGCTTGCTGCAGTTTGGGCACAGCTCTTTAGAGACTCCTGTGTGCACTCTGTCCAATAGTGCAACAACTTGTTGGTTGCCTTTAGCAAGGCCGGTCCTTGGGAGGTGCCACATTACAAGATTGTGTCCGATTCTGTTTTTTTGTTTTTTGTGAAAATATTGTTTAATATTCTGTTTAACGGTATATTACTCAATCCAGCTGCTACAGTGCCACCAGCTAGATATGTTTGCATGTACATTTATTTTAATGCCTTACCCTATTTATGAGAATTTTTCGTGCATCTAGCAAAGGCCGCGTGGCGGAAGGGCACTTGGCAGCCAAAGCAATTGTCCCGTCACGTGCATGTTCCATGGCAAGAGATACAATTTGTGAGGCCAGTGCTGAAGTGTGAGCATCTGGCGCTCGGTGCTTCCCGGTGGTATGATCACGCTCGCTGCCATCTGGTACGAGGTGGTCTGGAGATAAGCCTAGAGGCGTTCTCTTTGCTGGAGCTGGGTGATGAACCGGTGCACGCACCTCCTCGAAAGAACACTGAACCTCTAGAAAAGAATTTTTAAAGTGCCTGGATAAGGCAACTACGTCACAAAATAAACTTTCACCGAAAAGATGGGTTTCATTATGATATCTACGTTGTGAGATTAATTTAGTCAAGCTATTCCGAAACGCGCTTCTACTTCCGGGTCAGTGTCTCAAAGCAGAAGCAGGTTTCAGAATTGCTCCGAACTCTGAACATGTCTTGCGTCGTACCATATTTTCCAGACTACAGCCCTCCGATGTAAACCAAAAAAGCAAATTTTATTTGAAAAGAAAAAAAAAGTTTTTTTTTTTGTAGTTTAGAGAAGCAAATTTTAGTTGAAAAAAAGGTTTTTCTTTTGATAGTTTGCACCTGGTGCATAGTCCGTACATTGTGCCTAGCCTGCACGTAAAAATTTTTCAAACACTTGACAAACGCCTGCTATATTAAGAAGCCTGTATCATACATAACCATTACTAACATACTCTAGCACAAAGGGTGGCCAAGCTGCGGCTCGCGAGCCGCATGCGGCTCTTTGCGTGTTAAAGTGCGGCTCGCGGCTCCCTCCCGGGCACACGAGTACTTCCCCAAAAAGAGAAATGGAACGCGTTTTAAATCGAAAGACAGGTTGCAGTTTGGTAGTCTTGTGCTACTACTACCTTATGTACAGTTTACAGTTGAACTGCTTTTGACTCGGATATATTGAAAGTAGTTCGAGTTTCGTTTATTACTCTAAACAAAAGTTTGCCCCCCGCGGCTCTTGGAAGTTTCGTTGGTTTTGTTTGCAGCTCTTAGGCCCGGTCAGCTTGGCCACCCCTGCTCTAGCATTTACAAAATCTGCCACATCTCGCCACAGTGAATGATCGCGGAAAAGCCAAACCTTGTATAGTCTGCACCTTTGGATAGTCCACACCGCATAAAATTTCATCTTCTAGACATTTACCATTCTGCTAAAAAAATTATTTTTGGAGGGAAGTAGAAATTTTATGACATGTCCTGTCCAGGCACCTAAAGAAATGTTTTTTTGAGAGTTCAGGGCTCCTTTAAGAGACAGCAAATGAAGTTTTTACGCATCCTTTCAACGTCGGAATGCGCAAAGTCATTCGTTTGAATGTCGCCCAGAGGATTCTAGACGTTTTCCCTGGAATTTGTGAAGCCTGGTTTTCAGCATTATCGAGAAAGTGAGCAGAGTGCTACGATTCTTTGCCAGATGGCAGCTGCAAGGTAGTGGCACAGTCAATGCTTTGCCTTGCAGCTAATTGACGAGCAAGTACTAGGGAAGGGGGATAAGTGCAGGAATTACATACCTGAGATGCTACCGTAGTTGTCTTCAAGATGAGATTGAATGGCTATGAAAAATTTGCACTGCCAGCCAGAGTCCAGTGAAGTATGTTTGAAGATGCGGAGCGAGTGATGTAGAGGATGACTTAAATGAAGCTATACCAAAATATTTTTCGGTCTTTCGTCGTATCTCACTTTTGTTTTGTGCCGAGTAAATACTTTTAAAGCAATGTTGGATTCGTGAGCAAGGATGCTGGGTCGCTGGCAAAGCTGAGTTGCACTGAATGTTATGAGACGTATAGTAGGATAACCCAAATCGGTGTATAATAATGCATCATTTTAATTTCCCCACTACCGTAAAATACCGGGCAAGCGTCCGCTCTAATTCTAAAGATAATCGTGAAATCATGGGGAATGGGTGCTTGTTTGGTAATCAATTTTACATACCAATGTACTGCACATATTTTCTCAGATCTTACAACTTTGGGAATGGGCGGTTAGTGTGGAATGGGCGGATGCGCGGTGTTCTACGGTAAGATTAGTGGGGAGAGTTATGTGTTGCACTTTTGCATTACACTTTTATCAATACAGTTTTGTTTGTGAAACCCTAACCTTAAACACATTTCGTGTAGCATGCTGTTCGTTCAGAAGAGGTGGCACAGAAAAATGAAATGATTGTCATGATATACAATTACCTTGCAGTCGTGTGGACGCTTAGAAGTACTTTTTTTTAATGAAAGTACCGCAATGTTTGTTACATTCACATGTTCGAGCAGAAACAGAGGGCTCGACAAATCAATTCCGGGGCGTATACATTGTGAACTTGTACTTCATTCTGCGTCAAGCTTCGTGTATAAATGATGGCAGGGGGTCTTGCTATGTAAAGAACAACCAAATCTCGTTTGTCTTTCCTGCAAAATGAACATGCTGCAATCAATATAGATTTTTTTTTTTTTGTGGTCATTTGTGTTTTATGTTATGCATTGTGCGGAAGCCTCTGCATGGGTTGAAAAGACAACATTATTTTCTTTTCGACAAGCACCAGACGTGCCGTCGTGGAAGGGTGTCGCGTAGTAGGACGGTTGCACTACAGTTGCTCTACAAGGCAATGTGGCGCTTTTTCCCGTGACAACTTATTACGGTCGGTCGTTCAGAAAGGATCCCATGCCTTATGGAAACCGTCCAGGACGTACTCGGTTTCCATGGCAACGGGTGGCACCAAAGGATTGCTTGTTAAGATTCGGGCGTTGTCTGCTTTCTAGCGACATTTCTACGGAGCCCGCATCCCTTGCAGCAAAGTTTATCCCCAAATTGCTTCCCCACCGAAGTTGGATACTCCAGGCCTTTGTTGACGTTGCCACGTCATGTGCCAAGCACTAAAATTGTGCTCGAACAAACTGGGCAATTAAAGTTGTAGATAAGCTGCTAGGGGCTGCAAGTTGCCGTGGTAATTTTCCAGGTAAAAATGGAGTTAGCCATTGTTATTTCTGACGTCCTGCTTCTAGCACCTTCGCCCAGTATGATTACTCTGGCGGCTGGGACTTCCATGGGTGGTGGCTGTAGCATGTGCGATCGGCGATGCGAGTGAATGCAGAACACATTTTTGTTTTGGTGTGTAACCCGCCGGGGCTTGAAAAGGACCAGCACTCTTTCAAATAAATAAATAAACCAGTTTTCAGGAAACGAAAATGCAATGAGCACGAGGCTCCATATATTCTCGCCCCAGGTGCATTTCGTTGCAGTTGGAATAATTGTAATATTTTTGCCCTTGAATTTTCAAAAGGTCTTGTAATACAGGATGCATACTATAGCATGATTATATAGTAATCCTGTCGGGATATACATCGTCTCAATGAAAACAGCGAGGCTTAGATGGACCAGAAAATGACTGACTGAAAAAATTTGAAATATGCTCTTCGTCAATGTCTTACAGCGGAATGCAGCGGTTCCATTAAATTGTCGCATCGCAAAAACTTTCCTGACCTGTGGTCCCATGGTGACTCACGCCCGTGTGGATGGTCGTGAGCTACTAAGCTGGGCAGGCTGTAAAGTCACGTTTCCTGAGGCCTTGTTGTCTGGACATTGATGCAGATGTGGTATTCTGTCATGGAAGGTTTTATTACACAACTTGAAGCGGTGGTGTTCAGACTGTGCTACTTGGACAAAGAATGTACGGGTCGGGCCGGGGGTGATTTGCGACGAGATGTTGCGTCACGCAAATATTTTGCGTTACGGATGGATGTGATGTTACAGACAAAGGTAATTGCCATTTCACCGAAAAGTGGCGCATTTTTTTACTAAAAAAAAAGAAAATATATATACAGAGTGTCCGTCGAAAAAAATTTACAGGCTTTTTTACTGCAAAGAACGCCTATTCTCCGCCCAAAGGTAGCGCTAAAGGTCCAAACCAGATGCCAAAGTTTCAGTATACCAACCAATATTTTATTCAGAAGTTATAAATGATTTTCTGAATATGTCAATGGGAAAACGGTGGGCCGACTGGCGCTTTGATATACATGGTGCTCTATGGCACCAGAAACTGAAAATGGGCCCCATTTTCCCATTGAAATATTTAAAAAAATCACATAACTTCTGAATAAAATATTGGTTTGTGCTTAAACTTTGGCGTCTGGTTGGGACCTCTAGCGCTACCTTTCGGCAGAGAATGAGCGTTCGGCCATGCATAGCTTATTTTTCTGGTGAAAAAAACCTTGTACATTTTTTTATGGAACACCCTGTACATATGTCTTTTTTAATAAAAAAAGAAAAGAAAATACACCTTGGGGGTAAGTATGCAGCGCATTCAAAGATTCATAAATTTTTATGCCTGCTTCAGACAGTTGCATTGGCTGCATTCAAGGCTGGCTCACACATTTGCAACAGTTAGTCCACAGAAACCAGAACAACAGCAACGACTGGGACACCGACAACCTCAACTCATGATTTCTCCATGAAGCTACTTCTCGCGTTGGCTTACATTTTGTGCAGCAGAACAGTTACCCTGGTGATTTTGCTGTTGCTGTCGTTTTGGTTAAGGCCCCTCATTGTGTGTGGCCCTTGGAAGCAAATGATGTCACGGCTCTGAAGTAAGCGGCCCTAGGAAGTGAATTGTGGCAGAGCACCTGCTCGTGGCACGTGTCTTGCATGTTCGCAGGACAATGGTTGGCAGTACTTGTAAGAAACTCAATGCGTGAATTTTATCAAGGGGCTTAGTTTTGGTTTCTCTGTGCTCAGACACAGTTACTTAAACTCGTTGAAGTGGCAACTAGCGCAACTGTCTCTTGAAAACTGAGTGACTTGGTTCTTGGAACAATTAGTCTTGTCAAAAGAGAACAGTTCTTTTGTAAGGTATGTAGAAAAGAGTGCATTGATAAAGGCTATAAACCGGGTTATCATTTCTTTCATCATAGTCTGTCTTTTCTTGTGAACCAGGGCTCTTGCTGAAATAGATGCGTAGGTAGAGTTCTGTGTTTTCGGATAAATCCGAAAAAATCCATAAAACGCTCGCCAGTATAATTTTCCCAAAACTCAATTTTTTTCAGGTCATGATGGCAAAACAAAAAGCAAAATAAGACAGTATTATACAAAATAAATTTTATAAGAGCATAGAGTCAGTCGGCCCAAGGACAGGCCACTCCAGTTTCCTTCAACTCGGCAAGTTACGTACAGGACAACAGTTCATTGTACAACTGGGTCATGACAAAAGCCATTGTTTAGGTTTCTAGTTTGGACCATACAATTTGTGTGCTTAGAGGGTGAAAGGGTAGTGTTTTAACCACTGCAATAGCTATGAAGTTTGAACCCGTATGCTTAAATTGAGGGGAGGGCAGCTAAGCTTCCATGCCTCCCAGCAACTACGGTCCAGGAGTTTCTCTCATTTTGATTACTGTGAGACCAATATGGCACAAATGTGTGAATCAGGCTTGAGCAAGAAAAGTAAAATGGGCTCAGGCCTGTTCACACACTTGCGCTTGATTTGGACTGAGTTCTCGCGATCGCTGACGACGAAAGAACACGCTGGCGCCATCTATGAGGTGACCCTGGAACTGCATTTCACTAGAGCGAAAATTTTTAAGTCTATGCAAGATCAAATGTAGGTACTATCCACGAGAAATGGTCGATTATAACATTGTCACAAGTTTTTCAAGCCAAGAAAGAAAGAATGATGCGGGAAAAAAGATAGGAAATATGCGCAAATGCAAAGTGTTTATAGCTACCCGATTTTAAGGGCACAAATGGTCGTAGGCAGTCGCAAGTGTGTAAACCAGCCTTTACACTAAAGTCCGTGTTTCCCAAAAACTAGGAACCAAATTTTGCTCCACGATATGAGAAAGATACAGGCACGTAGCCAGGGGGGGGGCCCGGCCCCTGCCCCCTTCCCCCAAAATCTTCCATTTTGTGGGACCTCCTTTCCCCCCTCCCCGTCATACAGCATTTTGTCATGGCCCCCCCCCTTCCCGAAACAAAATCCTGGCTACGTGCCTGGAAAGATATGAGATCCTTAGTCATTGAGGCCCTGTATGTCTGCACTACTTGTGTGTCGTATCGCTTCTCCACAAGCCCTTTGTCGCCCGTGTTGCAGCCAAGATCCAGAACCTGAAGCACTCCGTGCCCAAGGGCGACAAGAAGAAGAAGCGCGAAGTCATGGCCGAGGTGGCCATGTTGGAGGCGCAGCTCGAAGAGAAGCAGAACAAAGAGCTGGAGGACCTGGCTTCCCAAAAGGACTTGGCCAACGGCAGGACGCAGGTGACGACAGTGTGGTGCAGCTTTTAAGCCACCCAAACGACATATTTTGCGGAATACCCAGGCTTTACTTTTCGAGGCACGCTATTTGTTATCTCTAAAATCGAAATAGCCATCGAGAAAACGGCTAATGAAGGTTATGCCAAAACAAACATTCAAATTTTCTCACGCTCTCCATTGGTATGATGTCATATGCTGTGTAACTTGTAAGACAAGCAGGCAGTCTGAGAAACGCAACATTTTGTGTGTTTCTTGTTTGCTGGTGTGAGTTTTTTTGTTAGCATTCATGTTGTACCATCAAACTTCTGACCCATCGTGAACAAGCTGTACCGCTCCCATATTACAACTTTTGATGTCGCATCTTCGGTGTGGCCAGTAATGCCTTTCAGACCAAATTTAAAAATTCAGTAACTTCTATAAAAAAAGTTATTGTGACTTGGAGCTTGTGATGCTAGTTAAGATGTGTCTACTATTGTGTTGAACTTATCTTGAAGCAAACTAGAGAATACAGAAATTTTGTCGCGCTCGCCTTTGAAGTGGTTATGGCACAAAGATTAAACGGGTAGATTATTTACGAAGTGGAATGCTCATAAGGCTACTTATTATATACACTGCTGCGATCAGTGTCAAAGATTCCGACAAAGCAAGCAGTGCCGTGCAATGATTAATTTCTTGTAGTCTGAAGGTGTTCCCGGCACCGATATTTCGTGTACAATATGAAAAAAGTGTTTTGTTACGAAGAAATGTGTTTGAATGGGTACAGAAGTTGAAGAAAGGATGCACTTTGCGTCAGTTATGGAAAAGGAGCCGGACGATCGTCCACGTCCATGACTAATGACAACATTGAGCGTGCACGTCAGCTGCCTCCGTTCGATACACGAGTCAGAGTGGACGATGTGGAAAATCATTTTCAAATCAGCCAAGGCTCTGCCTATTCAATAATCCATGACAGACTTGGGTTTTGAAAAGTTTTGCGAGATCCGTGCTGATATGTTTTTGCAGATAATTTTTAATAATCCTTCTACATTAACATTATGTTGCAGGTGGATGCAGTCACTGAGTCGCTGGAGGACATTGCCCTTGTCGAAGGGGCCTTCTTAAGCAGAGCCGAACGAGCAAGGCCGAGAAACGCAGGGTGAGCAGGCATACCGCGATATCGCCAGGCATTGCAGAGTACAGCCTAGGTGATATTTATGCCAGCCTCTCAGAGCTGGATAGGGTTCTGCACACTTGGAGAATTTTTGTGCTCTGTAGACAAGGTATGAAATTCTGACTCAGGTCAGAATTTCATACTTTGTCTACAGGTTAGGGAATGAGATGGGGATGGGTAGTTAGAAGTGAAAAAGGTAAGACAAAGATAAGACAAAGATGAAATTTTGATGAAGCATGTAGTATTGGGTCTTTCGGGCTTCAATTCACACTTGGTGAATAGCCTGCGGAAGCAAATTTTGGCTAGAGAAAAATTGTTTTCTTGGGTTTTCCGAACCTGGTAAATAGTCTGAACTAGAGCATAGACTTACTTTATGATGCCCGACCCAACTTGTGCCCACTGACTCTAAAACCGTGTTCCAAAATTTAGTCGATCTTACTTCAGAGGAAGGGTTTTGTACCTTTCCATTTGAAAACCTACTTGCGTCCAGCATCACTTTATCTGTAATATCATGTGACATGACCCACCGAAGTAACTCAGATCTATTTGGGTAAGATTTCGAACACGGCCAAAGTCTTATTTGACCCAGGCCCGGCCTGATGCGATGTATACCTGATCTGGCCCGGCCCCATCCCGGCCTAGCTGGATGGCCAGGCCAGGATGGGGCCGGCCATCCCGCTTAATAAGTGACTGTGGTTCCCAAAAGTGACTGTGGTCCACGGTCACTTATTTATGAGTGGTAATGATTTTATAACTGCATATATTGGGTGTTTGTGCTATCAAAATAAAGCTTGATTCCCATTATTGTTCTCTTGGGTACAGACAACCTTGCGCATAGACATCAGGACATCAACGGCAAAAGCAACACTGATTAATGTCGAGTGTGGAACAGCGTGATCTCGACAATCACTCTGGGCTATGACTGCACTGATAACAACCGATTTTGAAAAATATCCTAGTATAGTTTGCTTCTGTAGACAGCCTGCACAGCATTGACTATCAAAGTTTCAACATAGTCCGCGTATCCGAAAAATAAGGTATGCAACCACTCACCTCACACTTCTTCTGTACTGAACGGCGGGGAACCTTTCGGCATGCAGGAGAAGAAGAGGCAGATGGACGCCCAGCGCGAGAAGGAGATTGCGGAGCAGGAGGTGAAGAACCAGTTCCTTCCACGCGCAGTCGAGGACCGGGCCTTCAAGACCCTGCTGGCTCAGCAGAGGCTGGCCATCCACGAGGTGGGTGTCCATCATCATACCCTGGACGCTCTCGTCCATTCGGTGTGCCGCGTTGGTGTGTGGCACTGGCAGTGTGGGCTGGTATTGCCGCATGCATGGTTGAGTGGGCAGCGCACGCGACTCCCACGCGAATGAACTCGGTTCGAATCTCACCATCCATATCGCATTTTGCCCTTCGTTGCTTCGCTGGAAAATTCTATTGCATTCTCGTTAGTTATCTATCTTCTGGATAAGAACCTTCATGAACACAGGCCGTGCGTAAAAACGGCCGTAGCATGCTGCATGAAATCTGTCTTTCGCCAGCGCTTGATCCTGCCACTATGCCAACATAAATGCCTGCGACACTCTTTTATTGTATCTTTTGTTTTGGCATGAGTTCGTCATGTTAAACCTTTTTCATTTGTCGTCCGTGGTGACTTGGAGGAGTGAGCTGACCTTGTGTTATCAAGGCGGTGTTACGGTGCTTGTACGAGACAGTGAAAGGAATGAATGAGTGATTGAGAAAAGACAAGAGCATGAATAAAAGGCAAGACCACATAAAGAAAAAAACAATATAAGTGAAGGAGATCCTGTGTATGTTCCTGGCTAATCTGTGTGACAGGAGCTCAGCAAATGATAGTAACGACACGGCCACTCAACCTGAAACGCAGAAGTACAGCCCTCCAGTTGCGTCGCAAACGGCGAGATGCACTTAGTACCCCGCGCGACCACAGCGGCGCTTCCAGGCGATGTCAGCGAAATAATGTCAGCTGCCAGGGTGGTTGTGCTTCCTGCGGTCCATCACCGGCGCTGGTTGGTCTGTTCCATTGTATCTCTTCACTAATCACTATCTCTCCACTGCTGCTCAGCATCGTGCATCCCCGGAATTGCATGGAGCGTACATGGCCACCAGCGCAAACGCGGTCAGCAGCGGAAACTGATCAATCTCGCCTTCGCCTATGAGTGGCGCCGCGATGTGGCGGGCCGTACCTTGTTGTTTATGGAGCGGCCGTGGTAATGATAATGGTGCGCGTAAATATGTCTTATCATATTAAACATACCCTGCAAAGCGCTTGGAACACCAACCAGTGGTCATCCATTAATTAGTGTAGCCAGTGCAAAATGCAAGCAGTATTGCGTCCCACGTGGTTATGCTGTCTCAATGGCAAAAAGGCATCCACCCCTTTCGCCACTAAGACCACAAGGCCATAGGGGCATGATAGTCATGTCTCTTTTCGTTGGCTCAGCTCAGCAAAGCAAGATCAACTATTGTCTTTTGAGAGCATAGTGGGCTAGGTGACTCCTCGGCGTGCAAGAGGAGCGTATTCTTCCGTAGTAGTATGGTGTCCGAAGCGTGCCACCGTGTGGTCTTTTTACCTCATCCCCTTGTCCCCATTTGTGGTCCTTTGATGTTTGCCTGATGACGTCGTGGAAGTGTCACAAGCTGTTGCCCCAAAGCTCCGAGAAGGGGAGAATTTGAACACAATTTGTATAACTTAGAGTTTTTCTTTTCGGAGAGGGTGATAGAAACCTTTTTCTCATGGTTAAGTTTACTCTGGCTTCTCTTGTCTCAGTTAGGCACCATACAGAGAATGGACTTATTTAGTTTAGTTTCGTCCTCGGTACATTTGACAGCATGAGCTATCCCCGACAACTGACTGCGAAAATTAAGCCTCGAAACTTGTTTTTCAAATCTTATTTATGGAACTTCTTTTCTCGTTTTCCTTACAGATCCCTTCGGATGGAAATTGGTAAGCAGGTGTGTTTTTGCTGGTGCCTGCCGATTGTTTTTATTATTTTCTTCCATATATTACTGTCGATGATGAGGGCCTTGATGAGGGTCAGCAAATAGTACTTCATTTTAAAAATATGTTGGGAGCGTTTTTTTTTAGCAATTAAGTATTAAAATGGAGAAGTACAAGGCATTACTGCAAAACATGACGGCAGTACAAGCTGGTAATAGGAGATATCCAAACAGAATCTATATCTTACCAGTTTTTTGCCAAAAAACTCTGAAGGAATTAATGGGGAACTTCATTGTTTTCTTTTCCTTGATATTGTGGTTCATGTACAGGGCAGAAGTTAGCTTCGTCGGAAGCAGAATCGCCAGCGTTGGGCACTCCCGTGTCGCTTCGAACCTGGCAGTGGATGTGGCTCCGATTCTCTTAGTGTAACGTAGGCTGTCGTTTCGAGATTTTCCTGGAGATTCTCTTTTTTATCCGCGAGGTATTACCGCAGCACATGCCTTTGCAAATTCTGCTGGAATGTTTCATTCACTTGCACCAAGATGTCTGTGCCAGCTTGTGCATCTGTGGTAATACTGTAGGATTACGACTAAAAGCCCACTCATAATTTAAAACACACAAGAACAATTCACACTCAAACACGCACACCAGTAAAAGTGAATCACTCATTCAGCACTGACTATCAACCAACGTTACTATAGTACCAACTCAGTTGGGAAACTGCCATAGGAGCCTGCTTTGAGAAAGTGGCTCCGATCTGTACTTGAGACCCGAACTAGATGCGATTGCAACGCCGCCATTCCCCCAGCTGCGGTCACTCCAGGAACTGAACTGCCATGCACGGCTGGCACGGCTGCACGTACCGGTCCACTAGAGTCGCGCAAGGGCGGTGGCGCTAGAGTTTCTGTGTAGACTCCCTACGAGAGCAAGAGTTGCGCGTTTAGCCATCTTAAAATTCTAAGTCATGCGGGAAAGCCACTCCTCGCGGGTGTAGGAGCCGTGCTCTGTCAATTGCGGCCAATCATGTGACTGAATTCGGCAAATAACAGCGCCGTGCATGGAAAACAGGAAGGGAAGAGAGGCAAAAGTAGGGGAACATACGCCGGGGCACATGCAACGGTGGAGAAGCGACCGTATCGGTAACTTTCCTGCTTGGCACAGGATTCTTTTCTCCTAACGTGATGGATCTCGGCGAATAGCGGTGCGACAGCACATGGAAAACAAATGCGCAACTCTGGCTTCCTGTTGGGAGACAGGAATAAATCGCTGGATGAATTTTATAAACAAGTACCGCCAAGTTGGTGCATGCTGGGACGCACTTGAGCCAAGAATGGCGGTGCGTCGACACCAATCTAGTTTGGCGCAGTGGTGCGGCTCCGGCATCTACAGTAAGACCAATAGGAGCGTGTTTGCAAATGGCGGCGCGTCGCCGGCAGCCACAGCAGACCAAAAGGAGTGTGCGCGTCTGGATGTGGGATGTGCCATGAGCCAGAAATGGCGACGCATCGCCAGCATACAATAGGAGCACCCGTGGCACGATCAAACGATGGCGATACTTGGATAAGTCAGGATATCCAGCGCGTTATACAGGAACTCTAGGTGGCGCCATCTCACAGTAGCTATATAAAGAAACTTTCATGTTTTGACTCGCCTCTAGAGGGCATTGCCGTTATCATATTTAGTTTGGTCTAGGTGGACGAGATCGGTCTGGGTTTCAAGGGTGAATTTCCCAACCGAGTCTTCTAGTAACGTTGGTATCAACTCAGTGTTGTATTTCGTCTTCTACAACCTTTGCACCTCTAGCACACTTCATTATTTTCTCTTTGTTGCTGGGTAAAATAGCTCTTTCTTGGATAACATTATAGAAAAGTTGGCAACAAATTTTTTGTCCAGCTAAACCATGTTCTCGGCCTCAGTAATTTCTCACATGAGCTCTTCAAACTTTTTGTGATAACAGTGCAATTTTATAAAGTCTGCTGAGAATCCACAGTCCCAGCAATGGATGCCTGCATGTCCAGATTTGGCTTTCTTGATGTGGTTTTGCTTTCTTAAGTGGTCATTTACATATCTTCCAGTTTGCCACAAAAAGAAAATAACAAAGAGTGGTAGAAGTGCAAAGGTGTAAAAGAAGAAGACGAAATAGAATGTTGAGTTGATAGTCAGCACTGAATGAGTGATTCATTTTTGCTAGTGTGCATGTTCGAGTGTGACTTGTTCTTGTAAATTATAGGTATGAATAGCCAACTCGCCCAATCCTCTATCTTAAAAGGCTACTGTTTAGCACACTGCGTTTGTTTCGCGATACTGTGCAACCCTTGTCGAACGTTTAATGTAGAGCGCTAAATGTCTGTCACCAAGGGGCGATAGGCAATACTTAGCTTGCATGTGACGTCATTCGCGGCCATGCCAGTATTTTATGTGCCGCGAGCGTTCGGTTCGCCGTGCTAATTTCATACCGGAGAAGTTGTAGTTCGAAGAAACCAGTAAGTAGAAAAAAACGTCAGTACCCAGAAATGGCGACATTTGCAAGCTGTGTGTACTTGCATTTCTTGCAATTGAAAACCTAAGAATGTCTGGTTGGACTCGGGATAGCCAATGGTCACTGAGGAAGGAAACTACAGTCGACTTTCATTAATTCGACCTTGACGGGACATGCGAAATTGGATAGAATTATCTGAAAGTCAAACTAAAAGATGTGTGTGAAATTCTAAATATCCAGCACTTTAGATCAGGTGGGCTGGCATTTTTATAATGAGCCGCCATGCACTCCGCCCGCACAGACTTCGCTGCGGCTGTGTATGTTTTTCGAGCGTTCGGTGCGGTGGCGGCAGCAGCGATCGGCGTCGTTGCGACACCGCCGTGGAGCAGCGCTTGCTGCTCCGCAGCAGTGTTGCAACTATTCTTTTGTGTTGAGACCCGGCCGTGTCCCGTATCTCAACTTGTGCTTTTCTTTTCTCTCTCCTCGCAATTCGGTGTGCTTCAAAATTTGAAAACGGGTTTTTTTTTTGCCGACGGGTGCAACCGATCGCACTTGTAACTTGCCCACCGCGTAATTCGAAAAAAAAAAAAAAAGGCCCATTTTGTGTTTTGCACATGGTCAATCGTGGTTGTATTTTGCCCACCGACGGTTTTCTCTAGCTTCAATTATTCAATATTTTATATTTCAAGATCAAACTAATGAGCTTGTTTTTCTATAGAAATGTATGGGCTTTTGCCAGGACCTTTGAACAGGGTCAAATTAAACGATAAGTTGAATCAACCAAGGCTGAATTAACGGAAGTTGACTGTATCGGGATGGAAGGCCTGCCTGAATGGATTGAGTGTGGGGATAGGTCAACCATTTATCGTGTAGGTCAGTGGTTTTCAAACATTGATGTTCATGGACCCCTGTTGATTGGCGGATATGATGGAGGACCCCGTTCATAATGAGGGGGAGGGAATGGTACAGGTTAATTATTATAATGATTTAATAAATAAATATAACTAAGGGCTATTGTGAAGTAGACGTCTGTACTTGACATACACACGAGAAAACTCACCTGAAAATTGGAATGCGTCTTGACTGATAAAGCAGGGCTTTGCAGACCCCTAGAATGCCTTTGCGGACCCGAAATGTCCACGGACTCCCATTTGAGAACCACTGGTGTAGGTTATTTCTTTTCAATATTGCTGATTATAGGGAAGCGACACGGTCCTTCCACAAACTTCAAACCCAAGTTAGAGACGAGAATTTATTAATAAAAGTTGTTGAATAATTCAGACGTAATATGAAGGAAAGGCAAGTATTTTCATGAGAATAAACGGAGAGCAGTAGAAAAGATGAAGACAGGACGAGAAGGAAAGGTTCCTTGTCTTATCTTCGTTCTTTTCATCGCTTTCTGTTTATTTTTACAACAGGATCGAGCACGCTTTCCTTCGTCAAGCATTCTTACATTGCATAAATTGAAAGCCTAAATAGTTTTTGTTTTGTTTTTTTCCCAAAAAGTTTAATTCAGAAATTTATTACTCGACAGTAATTGTCGGTGTTCACTACATTTTTCCGGTAATGTACAACCCTATTTAGAGTTAGGGTTTTGTGTTTTCCAACGAGGTAGAGGGCCTTAGAGCCAGTGGCGGTCCCAGACATTGGTTTTAGGGGGAGCTAAATTGCTGCTTAAATAACAAAAAAGAGACATCACACTTTTTTGTGAATAAAGATTTTTGTTTTATTATTCCCACTGTTTGCAAGTCGGAAATGCGCAACATGTAAACCTTTGCTCGCAATATAGGCTGTAAAATAAAAAAATATTGGCTGTAAAATAAAAAAAATTATAAAAAGCGATCGATTTGGGGGCGGTCGCCCCTTCGCCCCCCTTAGGACCGCCACTGCTTAGAGCGATGGACTGGCAGCTGAAAGTGACCCCCAATTGACCGCCGCCATGTTGCACATTATTGACCACTAGACACGTGACCTTATAATTTTACGTCTAGATTTTAATGAAGTACCATGCACAATTATTTGCTTATTGATCTTTAATAGCAGTACCGACGAGATAAGTTATGTTTAGTTTGTTTTAAGTCCAAAATGTGCTTTCACGACAAAAACTCGGACAGCTTCGCAATGCCTCCGTTGGATGCCGTCAGCCGCGGTGCTGTATTTTGGTTTTTATCAGAGCTTGACACTGATCTCTGGGGCAAACAGTACTGAAAAAATAGCTTACCATGTTTTTTTACAGCAATCGCAATACAAATCTCGCCTCAGTTTTGCGTAAAAGCCTCAGGATTTGGTACGGTCACGTGTCTAGTGGTCAAAATCGTACAACATGCTGGCAGCCAAGTGGGGATCACTTTTGCCCGGTGAACGGGATACCAGTTTATCCCTCTAGAATGCCACCACAGTTTTCTTTCAAATCTCAAACCATTGTCAAAAGTGGTCTTACCACTTATCTCGTCAAGGTTGATTCGGTACAACAGGTCATTGTACTTTCGGGTCACGACAAAAGCCACTGGTTTGATTTCCAGTTTAGGCCATACTATTTGTGCTTTAGAGAAGAAAGAGAGGTTGTGTTTTTGTGGCAGCGAAAGGTATGGACCATAGAGATTGCATAAAATGGGGAAGAAGGGCAGTTGAAAGCTTTTTATTACATCCTTTACCGCTAAACCTTGCGTGGTCGTGGGGTAGGCTGATGGAATAGGATGGGCTGAATGCGAGCTTTCTAGTGACTACCTCTGGGAGTTCATTGATTTTAAGGTATTGACGTTTATCGAAGAAACACTGATGTGTAACTTCTGTCGTGGGACAAATTAGTATTGCCAATGGCAATGGCACCAATGTAAAATCCAGCTGAATAAATATTAATTGATACAGTGCTTGTTCATTGTAATCGCTAGTAACTTGTAACGAGTAACAGTCAACTGACGTGATGCCCCTCCTCCGTGCCATGGCAGCATGTACAAGGCGGTCGAGCACCAACTTCACCTCGTGGGAACCAAGGTAATTCTTGCTACTTTTTAGTGAATATTTATACATCGAGATGCCATTCTTCAAATAACGGTTAGTCAAGCCACGAAGTAGAACTTCTTTTTTGTATGTGCTGAACGTCAAAACAGGATGAGGTTTCAACCACGAGTTCAAGCATGTGGGTTCGTACGGCGCAAACTGTAAAACCCGTTTCTTCGGTGAGACAGGCTGAACTGCAGTCGTTCCCTTGCAGTAAGGTCATCTTTATTGGTAAAAATCTTCACTGTGGCTGTCTCTGCTTAAAACAGTATAATATAGCTGGAAACGTCTAAGCAAGTCCTTCTTCTTTATGTAAACTTTTGCATTGTTCATTTGTGCAACATGCATGCAGCATACTGTAAACGACTCATTTTTCGTAGGCTCAATCTTTTGTGAATTGGGTCAAAGCTGAAGTTTTGGAATAATTCGAGGGTTCTCATTTTTGCGACGCGGTGGGATCTCAATATAGATTCTTATGTGTTTACATTTTACCGGAATTGTTCGCGGGACCTATTTTTGGGAATTGTAGGCAATTAGCGAAAATTGGGTCTTTGCAAAAATTATGTTGTTTACAGTAATCTATATTCGGTACACCCCTAAGCTGACAGCACGCTAGGAGCTACATTCTTGTTCGACCAGTCAAACGTTCATCTTTCGCTGAGTGATCACGCTCTCACACCTACCGATGCACAGAAAGCGGGTCAGGTGACAAAGGGGAAGCGGTTGTTTGGTCTGGCGAGCACGTAGCTAGCACCACACTGTCTGCTCAGGGGTCAACGCAGTATAGCACAACTTGCAACTTTATTATTATCCCGTCTACTAAATAAGTACAGTAATCCCTCGCTATAACAAAGTCAACGGGACGGCAAAAACTTTCGATGTAGGTGGTAATTCAATAAAAGCGAGAGAGCCAAAGAAACAGTGACATCAGCCTTGAAAGTGAATGGGAACATTGCGGAACACTCTGAATGTATATTTAATTGAACAAACCTTGGTTATAAACAAGTTGTAGTAGCTTTACCGAGTAAAAAAAGAATTAAGTGGAGCTTGCCTATAATTTCACCTGGGCATCAGTTCTCCTCAAACTGCCTCAGGCATTGCAAGAACACTGTCACCGCCGCTGCACTCCACTTTGTTTCTAAATAGCCATAGGATGTTTTATGTTGCCGCAGTCATTGGTGTTTCCCGAAGTGCCTCTCCGAGGTCGCTTTGTGTTTACCCTGGCCGCACGCAAGGTTTACAATCGTAGCATCCGTGGCAGGAGCAACAACGGGAACATTCGCATTGACAAGCGCGAACAAATCAAAGTTATCCTCGGTGTCTTCGCCAGCATGTTTCCACGCACTCCTGTAGAGATTTTTGCAGCTCTGAGAATTGTGCGCTGGCTGGCAAGCATGCTCGCAATAAAAAATCCGACGTGCGCATAGCACTTGGCTATCTTTCATCTTCTTACGATCCCTGTGTTGAGATGGACCCTCACATTTGCTGTGCAGATACTGACGATGCCTCCCGCATGATAAGCAAAACGTCTAATGAATTTGATTTTGTATGTTTTGTGGAGTCAGTAAACGTAGTTATGATATCTCCCTGCCAATGAAGTACTTTTGGCGCGTAGTTGCTGACCGGCTCTTCACTGCAGAAAAAGCTACCACAATGGTGTTGTCTTCTGCAGAAGTCGATGAAGACGTTGCGACGCGATGCAGCAGAGTACATGCTGGCCAACGCAGAGGAGTTCCTCCCGTTCCTCACCAGCGCATCGAGCGGGGGCGTCATGACTCCGAGGTGAGTGCCCTCAGTGGCACATGTTATGTCGAGCAAAATGTTAAGATACTTGTGAGAATCAGTTGTTATTCCTAGAGCTTGGAATACTTCTTAAATGTCCATCCCAAAAGTTTGACCGTCCCACAGTCGATCCATGCATTTCCCCAACTAGATTTAGTGGCGAAATTGAGGTCATTTGACCCGATGTCATGTGACTTGACGTCACAGGACGTTGTGGTATCACATGACAGCACGACTTGACAGCATGGCATCAGGTCAGGTGACCTGATTCATGAAAAGTTTCCCGCTAAAGTTAGCGGGGCAACTGGGAAATTAACAAACAATGTTCTTCACTCTTCGAAATGACTTTTTATTGTCTTCTAAACAAATTTGAACGATCTCTTCTTGAATGCTGCGTTCTACGCATTATGGAACTTTAAGGGCAAAGGTCACTGGTCATTTTTTTAGTGTTTGTGCTCCACCGACCAATTATTAATGCAGTGCTGCTGTATGTCCACTGCGGTAGAAACCGCAATCAAATAATTGAGTGTGCACTTGAACCTCGATATAGCACACTTCAATGGAACGGAATCTTTGATCTAATGAAATATTTCTCCTTTCCTAACTCTGTTTTCATGAAACATGATGTGTTTTCTACCTCTTTCCTGACCACGGGAAAAGTAGAAATTTTCAAAGAATCTGTGCAACCGCTTTTATTTGGCTGATTTGCATATGTAGCAATATGACAGATCAAAATGTGGCCATTTAGTTGTTCTTTCAAAAGAAATGGAGATAAATCTAATGTGGGAAAAAAGATTTTAGATTTTTATTTCTTCAAAATACAACGTATGTGTGGAAGGCTTATAAACACCGACACTTCTACAGCTATTCAAGTTAAACAACAAATAAAACAAAAATCTAGAATATGCAAAATGTGCCCCACACCCATGGCTATTACTTCTGAAAATTAGTGTACTCTAACTGAAGTCTGTTTTTGGTTCTATTGGAGAATTAGCCTCCGTAACACTTCCGCTTTTCAACGAATGAATGTTTATATTGGTGAAACACAGTTGGTACACCTCACATCCCCAGCAGAATGCTTTCTTTGTGTTCTACCTTGGTTTTGTCATAGCCTTGATTGCAGATCCTTCATAATTAGCATTTTTGTCTGGCTTGATCGAGAATGCAATTAACGCAAAGGTGCAAGCGATCTGGACAAGAATGACGATAATAATCCCTGGAGAAGGGGAACAAAGGGTACAAAGGACAAACACAAATCTTCAAACACAGCTAGGTGACGTGAATTTCACCATCGAACGTATTGCGAAAAAAACGCCACAGTAAAGAATACGTATCATACCTCTTCCCATTGCAGAATTTTGTGCCCTCAAAATATTCCTGGAACCCACTTCAAAACCTATGCAATGTACACAATAGATTGTTTCGTATGACCTTGAAAGCGGAAGAGTTTGTCTTTTTTCCATGGCGAAAGACGCGTGCTTATGTGTCGCAGCAACAAAGGAGGTGACCAATGATTCCGTCTAGGGGTGTGCTAGGAAACTCTAACTTGGAGTAGGATAGAGACTGCGAGGCTAACCCCGAAAACCCCCGCAATGTCCCGAGCACCCGCAACATACTCGAAGCCAGGATCGTTAAAGTGACCATGAACTCTCCAAAAACCCTTTTTTTTAAAACACAAAATGGGTTTTATGATTTGTTTTCTATGAACGAGCGTCATAGATGAGCAATACGCTCGGAGCGTTACACGACGTTAAGGTTATTTATAAAGCTTCCAAAGGCCCACCCAAAATCAACATAGAAACCCACACCAGTGGGGCTCAAGCCTGGGTCGGTGCAGTGGCAGTCGATATCCACTGAGCTGCTTATCGCAGCTGCTCTGGAAGTATTAGGCTTTAGGTAAAACGTGCCGGCAAGAGCGGTGGGACGTCATACCCTGCGACCGCTCGCCACGCTGACATCACGCATTGTGCAAGAGCCATGTAAGGTGCTGCCCGTGGCACGCATAGCTCTTGCTCCGTCTGCTTGACCTCGCCCTTGCTAACATCTGTGGTGCACAATGAAGAAATGCACAAACCACAGACGGAGCATGATTTGTGCAGGACACATTTTGTGGTTCCCTGGTTCAATCGGCCTCGTCAGCACTATCGAGCATGTGTCATTAAAAATATAGATAGAAAATGTATGTTAAAAAAAATTTACTTTCGCCGAAAAAGAGTTTCTTTTTAATATTTAAGTTACAACACGCATTTTGATTTTGGGAACGATTTTGATATTTTGTCACGTTAAACCGAAATACAAGCTTTTTTTTTCGTAATTGCTCTTAGAGGGAGTGAACTCCCCAAAATAGATTTTTTAAGCTTTTGGATTGCGGATGTTATGTCACAAAACGAATCTCCCAACCCCAAGAAAGTGGCCCGAGATTTACGTAGCGACACTTACCGTAGTTTGAGTAGGGAGCAATTTCAAAGCATGTTTTTGTCCTGACACATCCTCCCAAAATAGTAACCTAAATATTGCACAAACATTTTCTTTTTTCTTTTCTTTTTTTTTTTGGGGGGGGGGTGTATTTGTGACACGCATGTTTTATTTAGTGACATTAAAAAAAGTATTTTGTTTTGTTTTGTGTTTTTTAAGGCAGTGGTTCTCAAATGGGTCTCTGGACCCTTTGGGGTCCCTGAAGTCTTAGACAATCAGGCAAGCTAACCACTAAAACTTTTTTTATTAAAAATGGTGGCTGTCCCACAAAGCTAAATATACAAAACCATGTGCATTGAGTGAGGGTTGAATATTACTGATTTCAGGGTTGCAAATTCGGTCTACATGCATTTAGTTTTCATCATTTACCCTTTTGTCATCACAATCGTTCAATACTGCCACCCTTCCCCCTCCACCCCGCCTGTAGATGGGGTCCCCCATCACTTCTGCCGATCCTGAAGGGGCCCCCGAAATACCAGGGGTTGAGAGCCACTGCCTTAGACCATCAGTCAAACTGAGCGCTATAACTTTTTAATGCGAAAGCATTAACTGTCCCATGAAGCGAGCCGACGTCATCAGCTTTGAAGCCACGCCAAAGAGCCCCTTAAATCCTTTCTCCAAGTGGATGCGGCTCCCAGCTATGAAGCTACGCGAAAAGCCTAGCCAAACGGCACCTAGTTTCCCCGATGCCAAAGGAGCGGAGTAAAGCTGATGGATTTCGGCTTCGGTCCCATTGGCCGCTGCGCGTCAGTTTCGACGACCGCCACCCCATGGCACTGCGTGTCTGTCAGCGCGCCGGTAACACGAGACGTCCAAGGTCATAGTGGCGAGGAGAGGGCACGCTCTGCCGTCGATGTAAATGCACCGCAGACGAAATAAGGGAGCAGAAGAATGATGTGCATGCTTTCGCATTCACAACTCATGAGAAGTGCTTAGGTGTGCTTAGGCTGCAGGGGCGGATCCAGAACTCCGTTTGGGGGGGGGGGGGAATTTGTAAGGATGCTATTCTCCCATTCTTTCGTGTGCACCGGGGGCCCACCCATGTCAAATTGCCCTCCGAGAAGGAGGGAGGGGGAAGGGGTCGACTTTGTTTGGGGGTGCGGCCGCCCCCGTCGCCCCCCTTGGATTCGCCACTGGCTGGCTGCCCACAAAGCAAAATAGACAAGACAATGTGTACTGGGTTAGTAGGGTTGATTATGCTCGGCTTCAGAACTGCAAAGCTGGTTGGCACACATTTAATTTCCTCCAGTTACCCTTTTGTCATTGCAATCGTTCAATACCGCCCCTGCTCCTCGACGGATGGGGTCTACCACCACTTCCTTCAATCCATAAGGTGTCCCCAAAAGATCTATGGTTGAGAACCACTGCTTTAAGGCCGTGCATAGGGGCAACAATGTGCTCTGCAAAGCCTCGTGGCTCTGGAGCTGGGCATGATGATGCCACCACACTTCATTTCACCCGAAGTCCAGACGCAGCCGACGCCACAGACAGATAGGATCAATCAGACGGCATCAAATGCACACCATAATGGTGTATATCATGTTTATTCTGTACGTATTCTGTCATCGCTCAACCAATCACAAGCAGAAAAGGATCGTGACATGTGCTTTTGATGCTGCTTGAATGGTTCCATTACCTCATGGCGTCGGCTTCGTCTCGACTTAAGTTGAAACAAAGTATATCTAAGAAGCCTTCTAACCCTTTAAGTGCCTTGGACGGGCTGAGCTCATCGGCCGCTTTTTGGCTAAGAATGCCATTGACGAGCTCAGCTCGTCCAGTGGTTTTTTCGGCAGCCCTCAGTTCCACGGACGAGCTAGGCGCGTCCGAGTAGTTGGCGGCGCTGATCATAGATGGCAACAATCGTTTTAGCTGGCTTATATTTTTTTTTCGCTGCCGCTGATTTTTGCGTAGTAATCTTTCGAAATTTTATCTGTATTACTAGAGGAATAAAACTTCTAAATAAAAAGAAATATAACACTTTTAGGTTACTTTCCGAAAAAAAAAAAAAAAGGCACTAAAGGGGTACTTCGCGATTTTTGAGCTACCTCAGCTAACTATATTTTCTGACTCCCCGGCCTTTACCCTTTCCGGTATGCTATTTAGTATCGCGAAATTCATAATAGTTACTGCGAAATCGGCAAATGAAAATGATGCAAAAACCAACATTCAAATATACCCGCACTTTTCAGTGCCGTGACGTCAGTGGAAGGGCAGGCTTGCCAGTCGAGCGAGCAGTCTAAAAAATAGAATATGCCAATCATTTGTTCCGTGCTGGAGCGCGGGGACTGGAGCGAGCTTCCAAAGCATTCATTTGACACCATGAAACTGCTTCGAATCAGTTGGGAACAAATTCTACAGTCCAAAGAGTGATCCCCTGCACTTCCACTGACGTCACTTTTTCGTTGTTGCCAGTAGAGACTTTCAGTTTGAAAAACACGGTGAGGACCAAAATTGTAAATTCAATAACTTCGTGAAAAAAATTATTTTGACCTAATATTTGGGATACTATTTTGGCGATGTTGTTTGGCGAGGTTTAGCAAAATTTCAAGCAAATCGGGGACCATGAAGAAATCGGCGGAGTACCCCTTTAAGGGGGTACTCCGCCGATTACTGCAAAAAAAAATTTCCGCAAAAAAAGTTGATTTTGAAAAATGACACATTTACATCCACCAACATCTAAGAGTATTCCCAAAAGTTTAATTAATTTTCACTGCATAGCTAATTTTTTATAAATTATTTTCTGTCCACCAAAGCTAAAGAAAAGGTAGGGTTTGGAGCACTTTGAATGCATTTTCTCTGTTCCACTTTTTGGCATAAATTTCACTTTAGGAAAACTATCGTTTGATAATGGCAAAACAGGGTAGGCTCATTCTTCCCTTATCCTGACTGAAATTTAATAAGGAATGCGGTTATGGAACTTTTTTGTCACTTTACAGATGTCTTTTATAAAAAATATTGACATTTTGTCGAAGACACAGAAGACCAAAAAGTTGACCAATTTTGCAGAAGATAAAATTTATAGAAATAAACTACTTTTTAGAAAAAACGTTCCATAGCCGCACCCTCTGGCATTCTGCTACATATCTAGTGTTGGAACTTTTGCGAGAACGGCATCGGATTCCCTCTGGGCACGCGAGGAGCGAGCTGAACCTTACACCACGGCTTGCCTCCGCGGAGACGATCGGGCGCAAGGGCCGAGCTGTGAACTTCGTACCCGCAGCCAGCCGGATGCAGCTGCGAATATCAACAGCTGGAAAAGTGGAGACAGACAGAACGAAAGCTGGAACTCAAGCAAGCGGAGTGCGAGAAAGTGGCTCGTCTGTTTGGAATGTGTAGTGTGTGTAGTTTAAAATAAAAGTGTTGGGTTTTGTTCAAATGGATTGACATTTCTGAACGCAAAGAACAACAATTCTCTCAACATCTAGCAAATAAAAATCTTGAATATCCTGATAGTTTTCTGACGATAGATTAACTAAACAATGTAAACGTGTTGCTGATAGAAGCTACTCTAATTTCCTTCTCATTTAACTGACAGACCTGAATTTTTGTTATACACCCTCTAGCATGACCACCAGCCTACCCTGTAAATTTCATTAATTTTAAGACAAGGGTTCAAATGTGGACCCCCCTAGGGGTGTACCCCTAAAGGAGCTAACAAGGTTCAAGGACTACTTTCGTGTCAAATATTAGTTTCGGTAGGTGTTTACACCCACAAAACATACATCACTTTTTAACCAAATAACTGGCTGCTTCCGAGATGTTTTTTTTTAAATGCCAAGTGCGAAATTTTAATGTACTAGTTAAATTTCAGTGTAATAAAATGAATTCAGAATTTTATTTACTTCGTTAATCGAGGTTGAATTGCATTACACCTGTTCCGCCGCTTATTCTGTCTCTTACAACCACCAGTACTATATGTAGTCGCCGACAATTTGAGAACTGCAAGGAGGTTCTTTGGTTGCCCCGTCTCCAGCGTGAGCTTCTTTCCTTTTGACACATGCAACCGATGCACGATAAAACATAGCGAAACGGAGGCCGATTGCAGAGAAGGAGCATTGTAACCGAGATTTCAGTCGCACGTCAAACATCCTGAAGTGGTCAAAACTAATCTTCAGTCTTCCGCTGGGGTGTGCCAGATGCATTTCGTGGGTTTAACACGTAAACCTCAAGGCTAGCTGCCTTGAGGTCCACCCATTATCCTTCCAATCGAAGCGAATTGGAGCTCGGTGTTTTGATGTCACCGCAACACCAGTGCAAGAAGCAGACGAACTTGTTCTCCGCATAGCCGCTACCGATAGGGTTATCCGGTTTGGTCTCATACAATCAGCATGGAATGCTTTGTAAACACCGACGTCTCTGCAGCGGGGGAATTTCTGCACGCTTTTGTGCCTTGCTTTCAATTTTCGTACATCCTCCATGGCTTACATTTGTGACCGAGCAATTGCTAAGGAGAACTTAGTAGTTTTTAAATCCTTTCTTTGCAGAAGAATTTGAGGAGTACTGTGACAAGGTTTCTGGGACCACGACGTGGGGTGGACAGCTGGAGGCAAGGCATTTCATGATTCTTCTGAAATATGCCGAAACTCC
This sequence comes from Ixodes ricinus, assembly GCA_037355805.1. Classification (NCBI taxonomy): domain Eukaryota; kingdom Metazoa; phylum Arthropoda; class Arachnida; order Ixodida; family Ixodidae; genus Ixodes; species Ixodes ricinus. The sequence goes on along the minus strand of JAZHYW010022399.1, from coordinate 56,275 downwards.
TTTCTGCCTTGAACGTCAGCCAAGATACCCCTACTGGTGTTGGTAGTGATGCAGTAAAGGAATTGTAGAAGCCTGCAGACCTTGTAAACCATAATATGCACACTAGAAAGTGTGGTTCATAGTTATGCATCAACTGGTGGCGCAGATTTTCTAAACTTGAGCTTAAACCTGGAAAACACTCTACTTAGGGGCAGGGACGGACGAGGAATTTTGGGAGCTTAAGGAACCCTAATAGGTTCCTAGGAGCACGGGTTTTAGAAACCATGCTATAGACATTTCTTAAAGGGAAGCTATGGAGGTTCTTAAAAAATGAGTTAGAAGTGAATTCTAGTGTATTTTTACTCCGTGAACCCGAATACCTAAACCATTTGTTGCGCAAGTATTGTTAAGCGCGAAAAACACGAAAGACAGTCGCTGCACGTGACGTCATCGACGGATCTTTTGGCCGTCCAAGGCTCGGGAGGCGGGGCTTCAGCCCTATATTGAAATTGCTCGCATGGCTCTCCGGCGCGTTGCATCGAAATATAATTGTGATATCTGTTACTCGAAAGGTCAAATGGACGCAATTCAAGTGTTTTTTTCTCAAATGCAGAAGTGCCCCATCTTCCCTTTAATGGTGATTTTAAAAACATTGATTTCTCTGTGCTCCTTCTGCTGCTCTGCGTCCCACTTCCCGGCCCGGGTGGTCACCCCGTCGTTTGCGCAATCCCTCGCAGCTGCGAGCCCTGTCCCACGTCTGCCAAGTCCCCATCCGGGTGGTGCAGGCAAGCGGTCCCTGCATCGAAGTGGGTCTGGAATATTCCGCACCTCCACTACTGCTGAGGTTCGGCTACCTTTCGATTGCCTCCATGTCCTGGCTAACGCTCACACTAGAGCCACTAATGAAGCCACTAGCCAATCAAGCAAAACAATCAAGCCACTAAATACTTTAGACTTATTTTGCGACTGGATCATTTCCTTTGTCCCAGGTTGTCTTGATATTTTTGGAGGACCAGTGGTGGAACTGACAAGCAGTGATTTGGAGAAGCTCTTGTAGCAGGGAAAAACGGGTTCTGGAGCAAAGATTTCCACTTTTGGAGCAGACAATTTTGAGCTTTCATGTCAGAAAGTTTTATACAATCTCTTCGAAAGTTAGCCCGTGGAAAAAACTGCAGTTGTTGTAATGTTGGGAGACTAAAGTGTTATACCTACAGGGTACCTGGCCTCTACAGATATTTATTTATTTATTGAACAATCATGCGTCAGAAATTTTGTAGATGTCTCAATTAACCTATTAGGAGTACCAATGGTGTCTTCAGTCTGTGTTTGACGTAAGAAGATGTTTTTGGCTTCTTTGTAGGGTTTGTATCACGGTGACGTAATTGTCGCAGTTTGACATCATATGGACAATTTTGTTGAATGTGTCTCACACTGCCCTTGCTCGTATTCAACCTGCTACTGTTCATAGAGCAGCTAAGCGAAGCACATAGCTACTCTAACCGATCACAACGAGTAGCGCTAGCTATTCGTTGCGATTGATGTGACCACCTTTGCACAAGAACCGATAACTCTTGGTTAGGCATATGCAAATAATGAATTTTGTGTTCAAAGAAAATTTAAAGTGAATCGTGGTTTTGGCCGAATATCGAAAAGTTGTGGCACCTTTCTCCACGCCTTTTACTACCGTTACACCATGCTTAAACGAAAATTCAGCTGAACTCACAGAGGTTGTTCCTAAGCTCCTAACTGCTCACTTGTGAGCTCTGCTAAATTTAATATAGCTATATTTATAGACTGGAGCCTCAGTAGGTCCAGTACCTACATTGGGATGGCATAGGAAACAACAGATTTTACATACAATTAAACTTACAAAGGGAGCCCAGCCATACCTGATTGAGGGGGATTTATAAATCTTCTTGCTCTATATGATAATATTTTCTTTTAATTTTGAATAAAAAAGTAGCAAAAAAAACAAGCACAAATAATTAACAGAGGTTTTTTAGAATATCGCTGCCTAATATATACCCTTGCATAATAGCCACAGTTAAATTTTGAAGATTTTACAGCAATGTAATATCAACAATTACAAAATTTCCTTTGTCCGCTCCGCAGATCTTGCTTCGCCGCAGTGCACCAGTGCTTGAGGAGAAGCGCACTCAAGCAGCAAACCCTCCGCGATCAACATTTCGAAAAGAATGAATATCGCAGTTCATTTGAAAGTGAATATCAAATAGCGTATTATTTGAAACTACTATTAGAAATATTAGAACATAGTACTTAGGCATAAAACAACACACAAAAAAAACTGTACTTTCTTAATTTTCAGTGGCAATCGCCAACAATGCCACGTGCCAGGCACTTTCAGTTTCCCTTTCAAGAACAGCTCCCTTTTGGCGCAAGCATGGTACAAATTGTGCACAAATGCAGCCTTTGGAGCAGCACGTAGCAGGTTATTCGTTCTGGCGCAGTTTGGCGCAATTGGCACAACAGTTCCACCACTGGAGGACGGAAATGTGTTTCCCGGGATTTCAGATAAAGCTTCAGATAGCTGCCAACTATGATTTTTAGAACCAAGATGGCTGAAATGTCGTTATCGTGATCTATAGTGACTCTAGCTCGAGTATGGCTCTCGAGACAAGCCTCGAGGTCCCAGCAATTTATTTTGTCTTATTTGTTGATGTAGAAATACTGCTAGTTTCATTTGTAATGTTAGTAGGGTGGTTACATTATTTTAAAAATCGTACGTAGTTCAGGGCAGCCTTGGGTAGTAACATGTTACGAGTAATGCGTTACTGCAACTCTGTTACTTTTTGGTGACTTCTAACTGTAATTCATTACTTTTCTGAAATGTAACTTGTGACTAGCTTTATTACTTTTTCTGAAGTAACAATGTAAATAATGACGTTCGTTTTATTGTTACTTCTCAGGTTTCTTAAAAATTAAGATATGGAATGAATATGATCTAGCCATTCCTTGGGCTCTCTAAATGGTGTGTTCCGACATTTGGAGTGTAATGTTTACCTTGGCGGGTGCCACTTGCGAATAAGTGGTTTTTACGAGTCACGGCCCGGCTAGAGCCAAGCGTGAATGTGATGCGAAAGGCCTGGTTATCTTTACGCACGTGTTATAGAAAAGTAACTAAAAAGTAATGCCGTTACTTTTTAAAGTAACTGTGAGAGTCACAAGTTACTTTTTAAAGTAACTGTAAGAGTAACAAGTTACTTTTTTATTGTGGTAACTGTAACGGTAACTTTGCTACTTTTTTATGAAAGTAACTGTAACGTAACGAATTACTTTTTAAAAGTAACTTACCCAAGACTGGTTCAGGGGTCATCAAACTTCTTGATCTCGAGGAATACCAATCGCTCTTGATCGATATTCAAGGAACCCGTCTAGGTTCTTAACGTTAAGGCAATAAAGTGACGCAGAAGTCTACGAACCTGGTGAGGAACACTCAGGGGCGGATGCAGGAATTTCCTGAGGGGGGTCAGGTGTTGGTCAGCGTACCATATGTTTAGGAACCCCCTCCCCCTCTCCTTCGTTTTATGCCCTAAATTTTACACATGCAGAAATCAAGAGGGGGGTCAGGACATCCGGACCCCCTCTAAATTCGCCCTGGGAACACTGCACACATTGGGTAGTGTTTGGCACATACTAGTTATGCCCCAGTGTGTGGCAGATCTTTTAAAATTGTGCTTTAACTGGAAGAACACTTTATTTGGGACAGGGACCTCCAAGGCAATTTGGGGATGCAGGGAACTTAAAGGGACAATGAAGGCAATTTCGGACATATTTTTGGCGATTGAACTGGGTTCCAGGCACGTCTCAGGCCACGTTGCCCAAATTTCAGTCAAAACCGGCGCTTGTGTGCCGCGCAAATCAATTAAACAGACGCGGTAATAATCGCACTGGGATCGACTGGGGCGACGCCCCGAGAGTTGCGGGAGAAGCCAGGAGAAGCGGAGCTCACGTGACCGATGCGGGGCCAAGAAGCGCGACGTCACAAAAGACGCGTCAGCGATTGGTCGAAACGAGAAACGTGCCCTCGGTCACGTTTTGGTTCGTGATTTTTAGGAATACTGTTCTAATTTCCGCTTGAATAACCATGAAAAGTATAAATCGGACCGGAAATGATTACTAACCCATAAATAAAGCAGCATAATTGTTTTTTCTTTGCTACGCTGGACGCGAAACGGGCAACGAGCAACTATGGGCAAACAAAATAAAATAAAAAAAGAACACGGTACTCGAAGGATTCTGCAAAATGGTAGCTGTAGATGGCTGTTCTAACGGTCGACTGAAGACCAGTATTCGTTCGGGCGACGCTAGTTTTCACGTGTGGGTTGCTGTTCGTGTTCTTTGACGACGAAAAGAGGACGTCCGCGGAGGAACCGGATCCCGGAACGGCCGCATCGCTGCCGCTTTCCCCTCGGCATCTCCAACGCGTCCGTCCTTCGGCATGCGGGCCGCTTGTTGCCGGCTGGGCGGTCTCCGTCGGGTCCGCCACACACGTACTCCCGTTCCGTTGGTGTTCGGTCACTGAACGGAAGCTCGAACTCGCTCGCGAGAGCGGCATTGCCGTCCATGTTGACAGATTCGGCGAAACGACCGCGCCACCGCGCTTCTATAACCCACCGCGGTAACCAGAGTCTCGATCTCCTAAATACTACCGATACCGACTATTCACACTTGACGTCACTCCCTACGTCACCTCCGTTTTCGGAGGCCCAGAAACGAGAATGGAGATCGTTCAGTTTCGGCTTCTTTCTTCTTTCGTAGGCACAGAAATACGCGTCACAAATGTCTACAAAAAATTGGGCAGCATGCTATGTTCCCAAGAAGCATAAAAACACCGTTTAGAAAAATTAAATAAAATCGTCTTCATTGTCCCTTTAAGAACCAGTTTGAGAACCCTTGCATTTGTTGATGGTGCAGAGTAAAAACAATACAGAATCTATTTATAGTTTGTGGGTGTAGAGTGAACAATCATTAGGATGATTGCATGGCTGACGAGCTCGTTGACAGGAAGAGATGCACATTTGAGGTGATCTGACAATATGCACTGCCAACATTTAGTGAAATAATGCTTCCTCTTGTGGCACAGCTATCATCGGCACATGTACGAGATGGGCGAGCACTACAACTCGCTGGTTCCTGCAGCAGAGGAAGCAACTCAAGACGACTTTGTTACCCACTGATTAGCACGCTGCTGTCAGTCAATAAACAGCATAGCATTCCCTTGGCTCTCTTTAGAGGGAGCGATGGGACAAAGTACCTTGTGATTTTCCTACGATGGCAAGATTCTGCCGTGAAAAGCATCTGGTAAAGACTGAATGTCTTACATTCTTGTGTCGATTCTTCACTCTTAGAGTCGTAATAGTTTAGTGTTTGCTTGTTGCAACTGTTTATGACGCTTGCTATGATGATACTAAGGTGAGGCAAAAATCACCATTCTTTTATCCCAGACAGTCTTCACCTTTGGCACGCTTTGCTCATGTTGCTTACTTCTTACCAATAGACCCTTTTGAAAACCCCATCAAGCAACATTGGCAGTCGCCAGTTTTTGGACATGAACCGTGTAATTAGATATGAGTCGTCGCAAAAGGCTGACACAGCACTCGTTTTGATGCGAGCTGAGGCGGGATCATGCCTAACGCTGACACAGCCGTTGTGTCCAATACATGATCGGGGTATATGTCCAAACAGTGGTGAACTCGTCGGGTAAATGGCGCAACACCTGCTTGATGCATGGCACTCAATTCTGCCAGTTGCGGGTTAATTAAATGTGACTGAGAACGCCTAATTGACTAGGATATCTGCACATGCACGCTCAACTCACATTGTGTTAGAAACTGACACGACCTGAGATCTCTGAAAAGGCTGAACAGAAATTTGGATATCTCAAAATAAGGCTGCAGAATGCTACTACCTATCTCCAAGTAATCACTCATACTTTGATACTATCTCAAAGAAAGGCGCAATCAAGCGAAGAATCGGATGTCACAATCATCCTGGAACAGATGAGAATGAGGGGAAGCGGCCTTGCTTCTTTCCTCCTTCATTTGTTTGAGGGGACAAAGAGGAGACGAGAGGGAATGAGAACCGTGACGTGACATGTCTCGTCGGCCTCGTCGGTCGTGTTCAATCGCGCACTTCTTTTTGTATGATAATGTTTTTGGGTTTTGCAGCGTCCCGCCTATCGCTCCAGCCTTGTTTTGTGAGCTCCAAATTTCAATCTAACATCGTCTTTTTTTTTCTTTTTTTGTAAAGTAAAAATTGTTAGAACAAACATTATTTTATAAAAAATCGTAAAAAAAAATTTCCGTGACAAACATTAGGCTCGTGTTAGCGATTTTCGTCAACAACGGTTCACACAGCGTACACGGACCCTCGTGTAAAGGAAAAAAGTAAATGTGGCCTGTTCTTGACAAAAAAAAAAAAGGAAAGGCAGAAAAGAATGAGTTGTTTGCAAGTAACAAACTATGAGCATAAGCAAATGGGAACAGTTAAGACAAAGGATCTTATGTGTTTCTTTTTAAAGCTAATAAAGTTTCAGTCGTCCTAGCGGCACTGGTGCTTCGATTTTAATTTGTATTTGGCACCGCCTCTAATCAACTCTTGCTACGGTAAAAATCCCGTCACAAGCCTTGAGAGGTAAGAAACAGAGCATAGGGGGATTCAAGATAGCTTTCGAAAACCTGGGCAGCTGGCCAATCGCAGCAGGCGGCGATGTCCCGGTCCCGCTTGGTCCCGCCGTGTAGATTAGGGCCCCTGGTTCACACTTTTGCGACCGATTACAACCGGAGTCCGGCATGACCGGTTTTTTAACGACCGCCATCGCTGCTGCACGGCCCGTCGGAAGCAGTCGCAAGCGCAAATGTGAACCAACCGGCTGGTTCACACTTTTGCACGTGTGACTGCCCCTGGTGACTGCTTTGCGCAGCAACAATAATAATAATAAGTTTATTTTTCCAACAAAAAGTACAATGTTGGTGGGGGCTTGGGAAGAAAAGCTGTTGAAACAGCTTGACTAGTCCCAAGCCCCCATAACTCCAGCAGCAAGAAGCAATGTGAATGAAAAAAAATTAGACATTTAAAATTTCTGTGACGCGAAATTAGAGCGCAGCTCTTGAGGAAGAAGGAGGGTATGCCCCTCCTCCTCCTCTTCTTCCTCCTCCTGCATACATTCCCCACCTCCTCCATACCCTACCCTTTTCCCACAGTTTCCTTGCTAAATTTAGCTGAAGAATTTGATGCCACCTGATCTCAACAGCAATTCATTTCCCTGCTAAATGTAACACGGAATTGAATTGCTGTTCAGGTCACGTGACATCAATTTTCCTGCTAAATCTAGTGGAGAAACTGAATTCGTTCGTAGGTGATGTGACACCAGGTCATGTGACGTCATTTTCCCCGCTAAATTTAGCGGGGAAACTGAATTGCTGTTGAGGTCACGTGACGTCAATTTTCCCGCTAAGCTGAGAAACTGAATTTGTTCATAGGTAACGTGACACCAAGTTATGTGACGTCATTTTTCTCGCTAAATTTAGCGGGGAAACTGAATTGGTGTTGAGGTCACGTGATGTCAATTTTTGCGCTAAATTTAGCAGGGAATTGAATTGGTATTGAGGTTACGTGACATCAATTTTCCTGTTAAATCTACAGGAGAAACTGAATTTATTTTGTAGCGTGAGCTACACTGGCCGAGGTTGAGCAGTTTCGCGTGGCTCTCATAATGAGCCGTGCTTCGTGCTGCGCAAGCGCGAGGAGCAGTGACGTCACACGGCGCACAGCTGGCGGGGCGGAGCCGCCGTCGCCGCAGGCTTCGCCACCACCACACGCGCCTCGCCGGTCTGCGCAAGCGCGAGGAGCAGTGACGTCACACGGCGCACAGCTGGCGTGCCGGAGCAAGGAGCCGCCACCGCCGCGGGCTCCGCGCCACCGCGCGCGCCTTGCCGGTCTTCGCATTTGAGACGTCATAGCCGCGGGAGACGCACTGGCGCCGCCGCGTCCCCAGCTGTCCGCCTCCGTTGCGCAGTAGCCAAGTCTTATGCTGCACCGGAGCTGCTTGATAGCGCCTCTCATTTTGTGCACATAAGCTCACGCTACGTATATCCAGGCATAGCCGAGCTAAGCCACCGCAATTTTTAGAATGGATTCTGGGCGAGTTGGGTATTCATAATGTAGGAAATAGCTCAAAAGTAAAGTCACTCACACTGAAAATACACGCACACCAGAAAAAAGATCACTCACACCACGCTAACTTACAACTCAGTTTGTATTTTTGTCTTCTTCCTTTTTCTTTACCCATATGAAAACCGTCATAGTATCTCACTTCGTTGTCTTCTGTACAAAACAAATGACAATGTCGATCACACATTACTTTCGAGTGTCAGGATATAACAACTCTTTTTCAGTAAGTGTAATGGACGGACTACTAACACAAGTATCAGTCATTTTCATGATGTTAGCTGCCTCAATTATCTGACATGTCAATTGGTGATAGTTCTTTCCAATTACGGTGCTATTTTCGAAGTCTGCAGTGCACCCACAGTCATGGCAGTGAATGCCCAAAAGTCCCGAGTTAGCTATTGGATGTTGTCATGTTCTCTTATTCTGTCATTTATACATCTTCCAGTTTGTCCTAAGTACTGTTTGCCGCATGAAAGGGGAAAGGAATAAATCACTCCTTCTGAGCAAGGGATGTATGTGGTTCGATGCTTTTCAGTACAGCCTGCAATAGGTTTTGGTAGAGCTTCAACTTTTTTACATAAGCCTGAGAGTTCGTTGGGGGCGGAGAAGACTACCTACATCAATAGTTGCGCGATTCCCAATCTTCTTAAGGTTATGAGAAATGTTATGGATGTAGGGGATAACTACCTATGTTTGGTTACTGTATCGGTCGTGTGACTTGTGGGAAGTGGTTTCACCTTTTTTTAATCTGTTTAAGGAGACATTCGGCGACTGAAGTTAATACAGTTGAACCTTGATTTAACGAAGTCACCAGGACCTGCTAATTATTTCGTTAAATCGAGAACTTCGTAAAATCGAGGAAGGGAGACCTCGCGCATAGGCTGCGCGGGAAATCCGAATTTGTTCGTTAAATTGGGAAATTCGTAAAATTGGGTTTCGTAAAATCGAGGTTCAACTGTAGATGTGAAGGTTATCCTGCACTTAGTATCCTAGATACTTGTCCTGCGAAGCTTGTTAAGCCTGAATGTAAGCAGGACTTGAAAAGGTTTTTTTTAAGCACTGATTGACTATGCCTGTCTTTACCAATTTGCATCTACACTAAGCACGACAAAGCAGGTGAGCGGCAATGCAATGGCAGTTGATTTGGTGTTGGTCGTAGTCCAAGGGCAATCATAATTCGCCGACACCAATTATCTGTGTCCACTCCACGAAGCGCACACTTTCCAACTTTGGGGGAGAATGCCGCTGAGAGGCTAGAAGAAATAAAATGGAATGGTTGGTCGTTCTCAAAAACTGGACACCAAGCATCACCCGACTTCACTTTGCCACACGAGACTTACACAAGTTGGAGTGGTTGGAGCATGCAGAAGAAATGACCATTGTGGAATGGAAGCGAAGTAGCTTGGATAGCAAACAAACATTGTTGCGAGCCATTAAGTCAACGGTACAGCAAAAGGCCCATCCAACTACATGCCATACATGCCCGAACTTGCTGCATTGACGCAGAAAACTACCAGAAATATTTGCAGATTAGAAGCCAGCCCTGCAGATTCAGTGCATCCGATGTTAGCAGTGGCACACATGATGCATGATCAAAAGACGGCATCAGTCAGTCAAAGTCGCCACTGAGGAAACTGAACACTGATGTGCCAGGAGCTTCATCCGACAACAAGGAGCACAGATTCTACGACTAAACGCCTTACACGAAACTGTCGCAGAAAGAACTCGTTAACCCCTTGCCTACAAAATTTTTTTCTTCAAGGAACAAACAGCTAACTTTTATTTTCAAGGGGCAATTTGCAGTAAAATAGGACAAAACCATTTCCTTTACTTCCAGGTGTCGGATCTTGCCCCAAATCAGGACTTCTGATCCGAGACCCACTGACGTGTAGATGCAAAAATTGATGGAATGCTTGCAGGTTTCACATCGTTTTCACCAATCCTGTCGCTCCCCATCAAACTATCGCCCGATTCCTAAAAATTAGGAACGCCGAAGGATTCATAGTTACATATGCCCGAGCATTAATCCCATTCAGAAAGAAGGTTTTGTACCTTCTTGTTGGCTAAAGTGGACCTCCGTGCCAATGCCATGTTGCTTTAGTGTAAACGCTCGCAAGAGACTGCTCTTTTTTTCTTTTTTTGCTAATTGCAGAATTTTTTTTATCCAACAGCCAGTGGCTGTCCACGAGGGCCAGCGGCACCGGGCGGTAGCCCGCCGCGACACCCCCCCCCTCCGCCGCGGCCCGCCACCTCGCAGCCCGCCGCGCACCCCCCCCCCCCCGCCCCCGCTCTCGAGTGGCCCCTCCGCGACCCCCCCCCCCCCCCCCCCCCCCTGCCCCCCCCGCCCCTGCCCGCCGCGACACCCCCTGAGCGCTGCACCCGGGCGGTCCGCCCCCAGCCCCCCCCGTGACGCCACTGCCAACAGCAAAACAAACGTGCGAACTGCCCAAGGTAAATGGAGCAACAGGGGTGGTTTAGCCATCTGCCAGAGAGCGCGCTAAAAAAACGCTGAAACCGAAACGCAAGTCACACTCGTGGTTTGGATTTGTGGTCCGTAAGGGGTGGCACGAGTGACGCTCATTATTAGGAGGCAAGGGGTTAAGGAATTGTTTCATAAGAATCAATAATTATCTAATCAAGCGGAACTAAATCTATTTGATATGCTAACCAAGTATGCATCATATTCACACTCCAGCCCAAGCGAAAATGAGTCCATTTCCAGCTGGATTATGAAACTGGAAATGAGGCAGTCCAGCTGGATTCCAGCTGGAACCAGTTGGAATCCAGCTGGACTGCCTCATTTTCAGTTCCATAATCCAGCTGGAAGTGGTCTGATTTTCGCCTGGGAGGCTTTGCGCCTTCAGAGTCTACACACCAAGAATTGTGTTGACCGCATGCAGTGCAGCTTTTGAGGACACTTGCATTTCTCAACCCCCAATATTAATAAATGGGACAAACCAGACTGGCAGACTTGTTGCATGAGGCTGCACTCCTTCCACCTCTCCTGAACATGTGGTGCATCCGAAAACTAACTCCAGTGTTGTGAAAATGTTATTTATTCATTTATTCCCTTCAAGGACCCCTGTAGGCATCGCAGAGAGGATATTTAAAACTATAACACACTGACATCTCAGTGAGCACAAAAGGGGCCCAGCTATTGAAAATAAATATTACACTCGTAAGAAATAATTATTTCTGTAACTTCTTAACTACAAAAACAAACACACCTCTGAGCATCTAGTTTATTAGTATGTGTTGATGCATTGTTCTATAGCAGGAGATTTTATTGTACATATGACACAATAGAATCTTTGCAAAACCCCATCAAGCAACATTGACTGTCACCATTTTTGTTTTTGGTGTAAAGCATGTGATTGGGCCCCAGTTCACATGGAACGCTAATGCGTCACTCAAGTCCAATAGGCGCTGAGCTGAGTTCACAGCAATTGCTGACATAACATTCTTGTCGAACAAATGCCCAAAGGTTGAAGGCCTTGGGTAATTAGCATATCATCAAAATGAGCCTTTTCCGAAGTTTCCACGGCGCATGCGCAGCAGCAGCAGACAGGAGTCCACCATTTTTGGTGGCATGGTGCGTCCGGCTCGGGACTGCGGGAGTACAGCCACTGTAGCAGGAGGCAGCGGCGGTCGCGCATTTCGAAGTTCTTCGACGTGTCCCAACGCAGTTCCGTTTGTCGGCTACAGCAACGAGAGCAAGCGTCGCTCGCCGTTTATGTTTCTTTCTACTAGCCTGCAACCGACGAAGCAGCAGCTGTGGATTCTTAATCCATAAGTTATTTTTAATTTTTTTATTTGTTATTGGTGTGGAAAAACAAGTCGTCTCGCTTATGTGCCACGCAGTGCGAGCACCTCGGAGTTCGCGTTTCTGTGATGGTGCGTTTGACTGAAGCACATTTTTGCTTGCTGACAGTCTTGCGTTGCTATGGAAACTGCCTGTCTGCTTTTTGGTTGCTGTAAAGGTTGGAATAGCCCAGAGTTTCCAAATATTTAGAAAGCATTGAGGTAAAGTGTCTACGCTGCAACGTTTGTTGCTATGTGCATATGTTTCAAAATTAACAGCGCAATTATAAGTAGGGAATCCACACAAACACACGTCACCACAGGTCACAAAACAATCGCACTTAGGGATACATTCACATCAGACAAGACACTCGCACAGCGCTGACTCGCAACTCAATATATATTTTAGCACTTCATTTTCTTTTACGCCTTTTCGATGTATTCATGAAAGTTGGCTTCTTTTTCTTTTAGAAGAAAAAAGAAGCCACCTTTCATGAATACCAAGGCTACAATCCCAATGAGCCAATATGCACGTTCGAGAGAGGCATGTGTCAACACATCATCAGAGTGCTATCCTTCTGCAGAGATTTGTCACACCTCTCACTTCGTCTCTCTGACTGGCTCGAGGGGCTGTGGCAGTTGCCCTTGCCAAGTTATGGTGAAACAAAGTATAGACTGAAAGGAATGGCAGTCAACATTTTGCAACACGACTGCTTCTCTGGGCAAGGGACCAGCATAAATAAAGCTTATCTTGTCCAGGTAGTTAGAACAAGTGAATAATCAACACTCTTGAACATGAAATTTTCTCCTGGTGAGCTTTTGTCCGGGTCTGTTAAAAAATGGGTGAGCTTTTGTCCGGGATTCTGATAGTTGGGGGGGGGGGGGGGAATTGCTTCGTTTCAGCTTCCGTCCGAGCGCAGCCAAAGGCTGAAGGACGGTTCGCAACATCCCGAAGACCATTCCTACGCACCGTAAAGTAGTCCGCAAAACGTTTTTCTTTTTTTAATAACTGTTTTGTGCGTAAACATTGCACAATATTCCAGATGTGTACCGCTGAGAGCGATTTGCAACGAAAGGAATTAAATATCTGAAGTTTATGTTTTTATTTATTAATATATGTAAACGTATGTGGTTTGGTGAAAACACGTACATCCGCTGGCAACACGGCTGCAGCGCTCGGTTTTTCTATGTGATTTCGTTCCCGTAATGGCCGAATCATGTGCTTCGCTGCTTTCCTCGCCGAGTCGCTTCAAAACTTCCCTTCGCAAAGGCACGTTTGGGCGCCAGGCGCGAGAGGTCGTGATGAATGTCTACTTTCAAATTCGGCAGGAGACTCCGGCCGCGTCGTACCGCGATTGCGTTGTAAACAAGAAAAGCGTCCGCGCCACTACAATTCACTAATACGCGGCGAAATCAAGGTAGCCCTTTACCTGCCGGTCACATTGAACGTCGAGAAGCAGGTGGAAAGGACTGCGCCTCGAGCCCTGGTATATCCAGACAATACAAGGAAACATCAACGGCCGGGTCTTTGGGCACCTTGCAATCTGTACTTGCATCTCGAAACTATGCCGAAATGCCGAACAGGTAGAAAGCTCGGACACAGACGCCAGTGGCCAGCCTACGTACTGACATCCCCTGTGACTAAATTTCAGAACGTGAAAGGGCACTTTTAAACCTGTAGCAGACGATACCTTTGATACATCCGTAGCAGACGAAATACTCGGCGAGCGCGGGCGGCCAGCGGCGCAGCGGAGTGATACAAAAGTGTGGGCGAGTGATTGGCTCGGGCCACACGTAGCTTTGGCTGCGCTCGGACGGAAGCTGAAACGAAGAGAAGGGCAAAAGGAATCATATAAATTTTTTTGTCTTTTTAGACGTAGGCTAGGTGGCGCAAGTTACTACCTTGCAAAGGGTATGGCCACCATTAACATTCATCCATCCATGGGACTACATGGGACGCATGCGTACATCCGCGCTTGAAATTCGTTGGGAAAACGTGTTGGTGGTTCCGTTTGGGGTCGAAGTTGCGCTGCACCTAATATTAATCGAACAATTAATAGTTTTCTAATGACCGGAATCAATGCGATGATATCCAAAACAGCTCTGGGTGTCGCCGCCGGTGTCTGTGGCTCGTTGTTTGTTGCCTACTGCGTATATTTCGACAACAAACGTCGAAACGAACCAAACTTCAGGCAAAAGCTCAAGGAACGTAAGTCCCCCGACCTTTGAGCCGGTCTTTTCGCTTAGAAAAGTCCGCTCACGCCTTGTCTTCTTGTCTCTTAATCTTGGCGGTGCGGAGCTCCACACGCAGGTTGTTGATCCGTTAAAGCTATCGATAATCGCACTGAGATGAACTGTGTCGAGTCCAAACTTGCATGTGCAGTCCGTCGTCGTAGTCACTGGTCGGTGTAATGACGAAATAAAGAGCGGCGACTCTTTTTTTATCAGGCTGCGGTTGGTGTAGCTCCTTGGGTTGGTGACGAGCTCGAAATAAACACGTGAACGCCTCTAAAAAGTTGTGGGATGGTATCAAGAGCTCACCGGTTCAACCAATGCCGGGTTGCACTAGAGGTTTAGGACTCGTGTGGGCGCAATTTTATTGTTTGCTGTAGAACCCCCATAGTAAGGTTGCCCGTGCTTGGCAGAATTTATTAAATTGCGCGTTCCCACTCAGAAAGAGCCGGATGATCAGCACGCCCGATACAGGGTAGACACCGCCCACATGGACATGAGGGTTAAAGATTTGGCTCTTTTTGTTGTCACCTGTGCCTCGTGGAAGCTGCGACTCCACAGCCACAGAACTCGGCCGTCAGTGCTCTAGAAATTTGATGGTCACTAATTTTTGTCCAAATTGCACCATAGCCCCTGGGCAGTGAACTCGAGGCACCCCAGTTGGCTGCTGGTCAGCACAACCGGTTGCCAAAAGGGGCTTCTTCGGGCAGAACGTGCCACCGAACGATTGGATGCGAGAAGCGGGTCGCAGTCCCGCAGGGCACTCTGCCATTTGAGCTCGGGATTGGGTTCAGTGATTAAGGCCGTGGACCGTCTCAGAGTTGCAAGAATTTCGCAAAGACGGCAACACCTGTCGATATCAGGCATCACTGCCCGCCTGGTTTGAACTTCCAGGAACCGTCTAGCCCAAATGCTCGTTACCTGGTGAATGACGTCTACGACGAAGACCACATTCTTGGGCAGCTCCAGGCAGAGTGGGCCTCTGTGCAAGATGAAGTGTTAAGAATTCAGTTTTTGCCTGATTAAAAAGCTCTCAGTGTCTACTTTATGCAACTCTGGCAGTTTGTGATGAATGACGCATCTGCAGGGCATCCGTTTCACCAGAGTCAATGCGAGGCTTCAACGAAAAGGAATGTTACAGACCGTGTTGAATCTGGGCCGTGACCGAGGGCTGTAGAGCGGCATCGATGCTTGCCAACGAAATCTGTCCTGGAAACCCAAACATGAAGTGCTGGATCACAGACGTTTGCTCCGTTAGGCATTTTCTCTCTGCAGCTAATCCGTCGGAGGAGACGCCGACGTAACAATAACTCGGGCTGTAGAAACAGTCGACATAGGAGCCGCTGCCCTGTCTATTCCTCTTCGAGAACGACTGCGGCAGCCAAACCCAGCGCAGTTTACCGCTGCCCCCATTGACGTACGAGCCAAACAACACTTGCCTCAACCACCGGCACTGTCGACATGACTGCAACCCATGTGCTCTAGGCGCCGACAGGATGAGAACTGTGGGGCATTTCTTTCGAACGCCTCCAGCACAAACTTCACGCCTGCCACCATGCTTCGGCTGCACACGTGCACTTGAGGCGCACGAGACGACGGAGCTTCGTCGAAGATAGCAAGCTTGTGCTAGAGGCATGACAACTGAAGCTCCTTCCTGCTGTTGTCACCGTGTCAGTGACTATGGTATTGATAACTTCTACAGACGTGCTTGTTCCGTGGTTTGGTTGTCACATTTCATTCCTATTGGGCGACTCTCATGACGGACTGATCTGCGGACAGATTGGTCAATTGACGACGCGTCCCTCAGTTTGTCTCTGTCTCCCAAGCGCATCAACATGAAGGAGACGACGAGCAGACAACGGCTAGGACGGACCAAGCCGGTTCGCGAACCCTGGTGCTGCGAAACTCCGACGTCGCGCAATCGCATTGTGGCACCGTTGTCCAAGAGCCAAATCTATGCTTGCTATCGCGAAAAAGAATTGTGCGCCGCTGTTATGTGCATAGTGAGACTGAAACAGCAACGAGGGGGTGTTGCTGGGTAAAATGTCGATTGGATGTGCCAAAAAGGTTGCGGCATGCTGGACGAGTTTTGAGAGAAGCTCGACAGAAGTCGGCTGGGCAAAGTTTCTGCAGCTTCTTTGACGCATGGAACCGAGAATCGCGCAAAAAAATGAACCGGCGAACGCACAAAACACAATAATGTGCCATGTTTGTTTTAATCATCCAAAAAGAAACAAGGAAAATGTAGCGTTGCCAAACTAAACACTTTTCAAATCAATGACCCATGAGAAATCCGCAAGTGAAAAAGAGCTCGGCCATTTCACCCCGTGCGTCCGCGGACGAAATTCGCGATTTGGTCCGTCCTGTGAATTGGCCATAAGGTACAAACTTGGACCTTGATGGGTCCATTTCACATTTGCTCCAAGTTTGAAAACCATAGCGAGAAACTGGCCCTGAGCTTGGGGAACGCTGACCTTGCAGGAGGAGATGTGTTTTCTGTGCTTGGGGGGTTTAAACGTTTTCGCCCAAACTTAAAGCTGGAACAGGGATGCCTGAGCCAGGCGCGGCACTTCAGTTTTCCGCTGCTTGTACAGTCTCCCACAACGTGAAAGGGCCACTCGCCGAGGCAGTTTATGTGGCAACGCTAAGCACGCCTTCGCCGAGGAGGCACCATATTTTTAGAGTAAGAATGAACAGGGGTGCATTTATTTTCTTGCCCCAAGTAACGGTGGCCTGGCCAAAGCAAATCCAGCACAGCCATTCTAAAGTGCCTCATCTAATTAGTCTTTTATATTGATGGAGAAGTACACCAAGCGCTCCACCGCTGTAGGCTCGTGGCACGGCCAAACGTTTCGTATGGCGTGTCACTAGGAAAAAAATGTTACATTCTTTTTACTGCAAAAATAAACGCTGCCTCGCTAAATGATCATTCTTCGCCCAAATGTAGTGCTAGCAGTCTGAACCAGATGCCAAAGATTCAGCATGAACTGTTAACTTATTCAAAAGTTATAAGTGATTTCTGAAAATTTCAAAGGGACAATGGGGCCCATTCTCGGCAATCGGACCCATTCAGCACCATGTATTCGAGTACTCAGTCGGCCGCCATTTTACCATTGAAAGTTTTAGAAAATCAACCTTTGAATGAGATAATGGTTAATTCTGAAACTTTGGCATCTGGCTTGAACTGCTATCGCTACATTTAAACAAAAAATAAGCATCTAAAAACAAATATTTTGCAAAAAAAAAATTTTTGTGTTTTGTTTTTTGGAGGGTATTTATTTTTCAGTATATGGGACCTGTCTGAACCTGCACACGTAACTGGTGCCTGAATATTCTGCTAAACTCTTTCTCAGGTCGTGCCAAAGCCAGACAGCAGCAGGACCAAGCTCGTAGGGGAACTGGGAAGGTAAGCGTAGATGGTTGAGCGTGTTGGTTTCTAATTTACGTTAACGAAAGAGGTACATTGAAGACAAACGGATGACGAGAGCCTGTGTTGTCTGTTTGTCTTCAATGTCCCTCTTTCATTACCGTAAATAAAGGTAAGCATATTTTGACATGTAGTGCTCGATCACTGTGGACAGGAGTGTTTTAGTGAGGCTTTGCCGGCAGCAAGAATCCAGCTCCTTGGTCTTCAGTAAACATCATCACGCCCGCTTTTTTACTTACCGTAGAATACCGCGCATCCACTTATTCTACATTAAGCGCCTATTCCCAAATTTTTAAGATCTGAGAAAATATGCACAGTAGATTGATATGTAAAATTGATGACCGGACAAGCGCCCGTCCCCCATTTTTTCGCGATTATCTCTAAATTTTGAGTGGGCGCTTGTCCGGTATTTTACGGTAGGTCACTATTCGAAAGAGGACAGCATGTATGAACAAAATAGAAGACACAATCTTTCGACTTCAACTACATTTATTTCAGTCTCGGCACACAATCACCTATGTGCCCTACGAAGGAAGAGTTAGTGGGCTGGGTTGTGAAAGAATGTGAAGGCGAAAGGTTTAGGATTTTCTGTGAAGATTTCGGCTTGGCCGCGACCTGGTTGCTCCTACGAGGTTGTCGGGTGGCACAATGCCCAGCTTCGACTTGAAGAAATCCAGCTCTTTCCTTAAAACACGAGCAACAGTGCGCCTACAGGTTTTATGTTGGCCGCTATTCTGTATGGATTGACAGTCTCACCCGAAGTGCTTGTAAGGTGGGGGACCACAGCCGCAACTATTTTTCTTGTGCGCGACTATGGGAGCATTCCCCTTTTCCCTGTGAAGCTTTTAGAGCCGGTCATAAACTAAAAAAGTCAATCAACTCCACATAAAAGAATAAAAAAATTAACATGGCAAACAATAATTACGAACAAACAAATGATTTGTAGTCCATTGAGGGGGACCGTAAAACCCGTGGAGCTGTTTTAAAGAGACACTGGCAGGGTATTTATGCTCGCCAAGGTTTTTATTTGTACATGACACATGAGAGCCCAACTACCCAGAACACAATTTGCAGCTCGAAATTCGTTTTTTTTTTGCTCGATCGAGAATTGACCGGTTTTAGTGGCGCTGACTCTCTTCTTTGTGGTCAAGTACCATTGTCTATGGTTTAGACACAACCACCAAAGATAGTAAAAGTCGTGAGTCATTGAAAGCACACATTCAATACTTATAATCAGGGTGTCGAACCGGAACCGAACCATTATTTTTAGCCAAACCGGAACTGAACCGAACCGAACCGAAATCTTTGCCGCCATCTCATAACTGAACGGGAAAAAGATATAAAAAAAGGTTCACGGTATTTTTTTTTATCTTGTTTTGTACCACAAACCGAATATTTGAGAATAAAACATGGCAGCTGTATTTCTATGTATTGATCAAATCGTCGTATACAGAATTGCAATGTATGAGAAAGTGTGGGTTTTCGTGGCGCTTTTGTATTTGGCACTGTGATTAACCATGTGTCACGTGACTCACTGCGTCAATTGATCTTGCATACCTCGTCTTGCCCTACGATGAACTAAAAGCAAAAGTTACACACTGCCAGGTCCAATCACGAGCCAGTTAGAAACCAGGCGTTGTATTGCCCCGACGTGCGTACCAGTGCACAAGTCTCCGAGATCACATGCTGGAGGTACGCGTGGCTCCTAACTGACTCCTGATTGGACCTGGCAGCCTCTAGCTTTGGCCTTTAGTTCATCATGGGTGAGACGAGGATTAGATTTTTTAATGTTGACACCGAGATGTAACATGACATCACAACTTCGCACAGAGTCACATCACACCGTGACGTACGCAATATTCACGACCCTGTGTCGAGTGCTCAGGTTGATGGCAATCAGCATCGCCAAACATTGGGGTAAAGGCTCGTGTTCAATTAAAGGTGACAGTAGCATAGCTCTAACAATATTTGAAGTTCAGCCCATGCTTTATGCTTTGCAAACCTGGTGCATGACTGTGATGAACACTGGCAGTATATAATTAACATTGGATCATTTGGCCGCTTGTTCTAATTGCGAGTTGAGGAGGGAAAAACTGTTGCTTTCCTTTATTTTTTCCGCATCTGTCATTTCGCTGAGAGGAAAACAAATGAGTGGTTTTCCAAGTTATGAACGTCGGGGATTAGTTTTTAGCTGTATTTACTTAATGTACAAAGTAGTTGCGCGTCCCATTTCACATGTACGATTCACTGAGGCACCCAAGCGTATTTTCGTTGTTGCTGAACTCCCCCAGTAAGTTGTCCCTGAGAATAGAAGCATTGAAACAGGACCAGATGTGACTTATTAATCTGACGTTACATAGAAGTACAAGTGTGTACTGAAGGGATATTTGAAAAGGATATACTAGTGGCCTCAGAGGAACAGCCAAACGTTGACAGCCACTCTAAAGGCTGTGTTATACTCCAACGTTGAGCGCAGCTATTGTAGCGTATGCAGAACGTTGGCCTTTCATTGGCCGGCGAGCAGAAACTCGGATATGTGCGAGCAATTAGTATCCACGTGCGTTGCCGCCGCGTTTGCTACACTCAGCGTCTGAGTATAACGGAGCCCTTCTCAAACTGTTCCCCAAGTTTCGACCACCTCTGTATTTCGTTTAAACTTCACAGTTGGGCGCAAAATAAAAGGAAGGGAGGATTACTGCTAATAAGCAATACAAATATAATTGTTGAATTAACATCCCAAAACGGAGAAGGGAAGGGAGGGGGTAGTTTTAAAAAACATACAGTGTTGTAAAGGTTACTCTGCCCCGCATCTTTGGTGCAAACCAGAAAGCGTGGCCCCGGAAACCACTCTGTTTGTGAAAACACTCTTGCCAAAAAGCGCGTTTTCGTCGCGCCAGAGGCTCAATCTCCGTTCCTTACGACGACGCACAAAGAATAATAATTCGGGCCTCTCAAATACATGGCTTGCACTGAGCGCCAACCTTCTGCAACGTGCATTTTGCACCACCGGATTCGATTTTCTTAGCAAAAACACATCGCACATAGCGACCATCCAGCATATAGTGTGGTAATGTAACATACAAACCATGTTAAACAGTTCAGCTTTCTGGTGAAATTCGATGTTCGCAACACTAGCAATCGATTTCCAAATCGTAAAGTTGTGCAGTATTTATAGCAGTCTCGCGATGATATACGACAGCCTCACAGCCTCATTGGGGCGTACTAGAAGGGGAGGTGTGAAAAGCGCGTCCCTTTCCCGTGTGGTCCCTCCGCGCCATTGATGTCACTAGGGGTAAATTTGGCACTGTACTTAGATGCGCCACATGCGGTCGAGGTGCTCCGTGGTAGTGTGTACTGGGAACACCTTATCCCTTCTATAACCCTTCCACAACACCTTATTCATGGCTCCTGAAGCTCTCAGGCTCATGATCACATCGGTGTTAACCCGACTTTCTCGTGGTGGTATGCCATTCCTTCAATGAAAAAAAGGAAAACGCAACGCTGGTGTTTTGTGCCAGGGTGCGATGGTGGATACAGGTCGTGTAGGGACGAGCTATCCCTTTTCCGAGCACCAAGAAATCTCGACGCGTTTCAGAAGTTGAACCGCTTGATCCCTGGGGCGGACAAGACTCTCAAAGAAAACTCCGTCGTATGCAAAAGGTGTTTTGACGACAGGTGGGTACATCTGTGCACCGCCTCGTGTTAGTGGAGTAGAAACCGCTTTAATTGCTTCAAAATTGCAAAAGTGCGACGTTGATAGCAGTCACGAAAAAGAATACTCCGAATGTTAGGTAGGCCGATGTAACCAAGAGCTGCAAAACACACAAGCAATAGCAGCCACTGCGCTTTCGCTTGCTGTCTTTTTTTCGAGACGTTTACAGCGCCCCTCTCCAAGGTGCCACCATGTGGCTTCCGCACGCACCGGGACTAAGTCTCGGCCTTCGCTTTGCACGCCATCCTTTGTAGAACGCCTCAGCCTAATGAAATGTTAGAATGCATGACTGATAAAGCACAGCATTGTAAGGTGAGGGCCCAAAACAAGTGCACGTAAAACTGAACATAACATTAGCCTCCCAAGGCAGTATTTCGTGAGGTTTCAAGCTTGGAAGCTGATGCCCAAATGTGATTTTTATTAGGGTTTTAAGAATCTTCATCTCTCCTTTGCACTATTTATGTATAATTACGAATATCATTGCACGCATCTCGGTTAATTTTTTGTTTCAGTAAGGCGTTGTGTAAGGGATTATTTAAAGGAAACACCATTTATTATCTCTCTCTTTCTGCACATTTCATGTATTTGCCTTCCGATCTACAGTGATGTCTCGTTAATATGGACACCTCCGCTCCCCCGAAAAATCGTCCATAATGCGGGTTGTCCATATTAACGAGACAAAAATGCATGTATTTTCTTAGTTTGTCCCCGAAACTGGTGTCCATATAGCCAACACCTCCTAGAAGAGAAGGCCAGAGCGCTCCGAGTGCTTACGTCACAATGGCGGAGGAAGGAAGTCCATAGCGCAACTACGTGAGAAAATTTTGTGGCACCGACCGCATCGACGTGAAAAAAACGCGACGACGCGGGGTGTTCGGGAGCGTTTATCTGACATTAATATATGTTTTAAAAGCGCAGTATTGTACAATTTATTATATATATAATATAAACATAATATACAACGCGCTATCAAGGTTGAAAGTACGAATTTTTTATTTATGATTATCCCCGTAACCGCGGGACTACGTGCAATCGGTGCAATCCCGCAGATCCTCACACTTTTCGAATGAACCGGTCCGCTGCGGACGTCTTCTTCCCTCGTACGGGCTCCGATTCTGGTAAATTTACGTTGTGTGTGAGCTGCTGACTGTCTAAAAAGGAACCCTGAGACTTTGAGAAGGGAAGGGAACCGAAAAAATCCAGTCATCGCTGCAGGAGCGCACGCGAGCAAGAGATGGGTCGACGACGTTGAGCTGGTTAAGCCTCCCAGACTGCTGCCGCTCGCTGCTCGTGTGTGTGTGTGTGGTTCTTTTGATCCTTCCTGTGGTTTCTTGATCGTCACAGCAGTCTCGGGTAGTTTTTGTGTTCGCTAGATACTACGGCATTTACGTGGATTCTGCGAAACAAGTCCTGCTACGGTTTGAGTGACATATGTGGCAACCAGCCAACGATAACACTGGTCGATTATCGATAGACCTAAAGTTCGTGTTCAAATGTTTTCGCCACGGATATTGTGGGACGTATGGATACTGATCGACAGGTGAGTAACAACTTATTTACGGGCTTTCTTGGTCATGTGGGACGCGAGTAAAGTGCTGCAGTCGGGTTGTTTTTCTCGTTTTTGTTTTTCGTGACAGAATGGCATCTTGTTCGTCGTTATCCGTGTGCGGTTGCGTCGACATTTGTAAATACTGTAAAACCCTTTAATTCCGCGGCCCCTATTTTTCGCGAATCGGTCACAAAGGACAGAATCGCGGCCACTAAATTACTGCGAATTCCAGATGCCTGCATTGAAATTCTTAAAGATCGAAATTTTCGCCTGCCTTAAATTTCGCGAATGTTTCAATTCGCGAAAATGAAGGGCTCGCTGAACATTAAGAGCTTTACAGTATGCGTGGTAATATTCTAGTTTTCACTGGAAGGTGAATAACAAGTTTGTGTGAATATACAAAGTGTGTTGTTTGTGCTTATGTGTTTATTTATACTAATGTTATTTTATTCCCTTTACCGCTTTTATACTAGAATCTTAACTGTATTTAAGGTATTAGTATTATTGTATACAAAATATGATACTTTGTTTTGAGGCAGCTCGAGCCCATAGGGAGAAGTAAATTAGTTGACTGTAAATAGTAAGCTTAGTACCCCTGCCACACGGAAAAGTTAATATATTTTCATTAAATGATATGGGACTTAATCAGATCGAGGTCTTCAGTGATTATATGAGCGTCGCAAGCTGATTTGTCGACCCCATATTGTCATTCGATAGAAATTACATTACCTTTGCCGTGTGGCCGGAGTATGATGCAAGAATTCAGTGACTGCACGCGATAACATCGCTTACATGATCGTAAGTGACACTTGTCTAGCCGTGTCCGACGTTGACTATGTCTACCTGATTTTTAACTGTGATTTGTTTTGCTGTGTCCAATCACTGCGTGTCTCGCCATTTTGTCGAAGTATTTCTGTGTAAAATATGCATTCCTACAGCAATTATTGCGTGGCTCAATGTTTTTCTCTTATACGCCTACCCCGTACCATTTTCATGCCGATTATTGAGCGGTGTAATATTTTGCCCGTGTAATAAAATGTTTTCGAGGCCCGTTGCTATGTGCAGCTTTCATTTTAGCTAACAGGACACGTGTATGTGACTAAAAGCGCGTTACGACGGTCGATCCACGCCGCGTTGCCTTCGCTCGCCGCGCGCTCCCGATGGCCTTCCTTGCGACGTCACGAGGAGAGCGCTATGGCCTTGTCTTCTAGGAGGTGTTGATATAGCGGGGTATCCATATTAACGGGGTCCATATTGCCGAGACATGACTGTACCATGTGAGCACGAAGTCCTTTTTGGCATACCCTGCAACGCGGTTTTTCACACTGCCAAACAGCGAACAAAAAAAATCAAGTTTCCGCAGACTCGGCAGTTGGCGTATTTTCGAGTATCGTCCTCTCGTGTCGGTCTCAAGTGGTGAAGGGAACTTCATAAAGTCAAATTTATTGATGATAATAAAAATGTATTCAATTACCGACTGAAGATTTGACATCATGAAGAAAGGGCCGATCACCTTAAATATATATACATCATAAGCAAACGCACCCCCAAATTATCCGAAAGATGCTCTGCAAATCTTTTTCTGTGTTTTTATCTTTGATAGACACGTTATAAAATAGAGCCGTCAACAAATTTTTGATTTTGAAGCTAATTTTAATAGCTGAGTTCCTGATGCATATATAACTTTTCAAACAAATAAAGGTCTGTTATCGCCTCTTTTATGTGGTGAACATAACTTTTATGTGTCCGTGGGCTGCACAAAAAGAAGGTACACAGGGCTGCGTGGCAGAACTATGACAATTACACACGCAAACTGTCAGAAAGTGTCCAGTTAAGTTGCCGCCACATCGAGTAGAGCATGAAATACTACTTTTTTTACAAACAAATTGTCGATTAGCAATGCGAATTGAATTGACCGGCATCTTGCCAACAACAATCCTCAACAGCCAGGCTGTGCCAGTCTATTCTTTACAAGAAAATGTTCACTTGACTTGGGTAAGCTCTATTTTAGGCCAAATTCGATCCGAGTATGAAGGTGCTTAAAGACGAGATTGGACAATTTGAATTGCTCCTGTCTGCACGGTTCGTCGCCTGCATCAAGGTGCTGAGTGTAAACAATCTTGGTTTAAAAAATAAGCATTTAGATTTCTGCTTAATGTTTCTATAAAAAAAAAAAAGACTGAAAAGATTTGTTTTAAAACTTTTGAGATGTTTTAAAAAATTATATTGCTTTTAGCTCACTTCTGTCATCTTCATATATATATATATATATATATTTATTGTGAAACATATTTCATGAACCCTAGTTCATGATATATATGGCGACGAGGTGTCCATTTCATATCATTTCCACTATAATTAATTCCTTAGGTCAAGGACACAACCACGATTTAAGTTTTAATACTGCGACACAAAGTTTTACCACTCACAGGTATTTTAGGCGACTTGCCACACTTCGCGACATTTCGATTCAAATAAAATATATGCGACTCTGGTGAAAAAAAAAAAAAGAGGATGTTGAGTCGTATAAACACAAAGTTTTGTATGTTCAAAATTAAATAACGGAATGTCATACTTTTAGTACCTGAAAGTAAAAGTGGATTGTGCAGCCGCAACGGAAAAAGAGTAGCACAAGTGGCCAATGACCGGAGCGGCAAAATCGCGACACGCGGTGCTATTGTTCCCCAGCACGCCGATAGCGAGAGTGCCAGTCACGTTGCATGTCTCAACGTGGGGATGGCCGGCAGAAAATTGAGGGATAAGATAGCTTTTAAACTGCGGGCTTTAGGATTAGGCTGCTATCTGCCAGCCACCCCCGCATTGAGACGTGGAACGTGACTGTCACTCCCGCTATCGGCGCGCTCGGGAACAATGGCACCGCTTCTCGCGATTTCGCCGCTCCACTCGTCGGTCACTTGTGCTACTCTTTTCCGTTGCAGCTGTACCGACAATAGAAAAACAGTATGGTTAATCGTTTCACGGCGTAAATAATGCCTATTGCCAGAACAACGCAGAAAATGTATTCTCAATTTATCGGTTCAAACCGGTTTGAACCATTATTTTCTCTCCCGGAACTGAACCAGAATTGAACCAATGAACCTTTCGGTTCGACACTCTGCTTAAAATAGACGGAAAATATGATACCCATCTTTTGTGGCTTCTAAAAAGCTGCAAATGCGTTGATTGAAAAATAAAAAGTTGCAAAGCCACGTGACTTCCGGCAACGCTCTCCTACTCTATATTTCTTTTTCCTCCCCAGTCCAGTTTCGGTTTCGAGCAGTTGCATTTTTTAGTTTTTTTTTAAATATATGTGATGCTGTAGCAAAATATTGGTTGGGTAATTTTCTGACTCTATGTTAAATCGCCTGGAAAAAAATACAAATAAAAAATATGGGGGTTGTCAGTGTCCCTTAAAGGGGCCCTGCAACAACTTTTTGACTGGTTTTTAATTTGCACCGAACCTAAGCGCACTGAACGTAGTAACTTAATGAAACTTTTCTTTTCGCAAAATTCGCTTTATTTTAAAAAGTTATAGGCAAATTAGAAGTACAAAAACAAGCAAAAAATAACCGCCTTCATGACATCGTAGGTACTGGCTTGAGTGGCCGTGAACTAGAGGAGGGATAGTGAGTTCATCGAGAGCTCACGGCTGCCGCACTTCGTGTCGACGGCTCGACAGGGCGCCACTAAACCGTGTGTTGGATAGGCTGTATGAAGCGGGCGGCCAGGGCGGCTCGCATTGCATTTGCTGCGCGATTAAAGACTATTTCGGCATAACACTTCATTGGCCACAAACGACAGCAAACACGGGGTAAAGATCAGTACAGAACGGGAGCCACTTCGCGCTCCCATACCGCCAAAATGCCCCCGCAGGGGGCACCTGTGAAAGCAGGTGTTTGGAGAGTGGCGTCTCCACGGACCCCGAGCCCCGCAGGGGGCGCCTGCACCTTAGGTGCTGGGTGCTTGGTGAGTAGCGTCACCACGGACCCCAGCCGCGTGGGCCACCATACCCGCACGCAGGGGGCACCTACTTCAGTAGGTGCTTGGTGAGTGGCGTCACTACGAACCCCGAGCCATGTGGGTTCGCCCACCCACGTCTGGCTGTGCGTGGCATACCCGTGTCCGGGGAAAAGGGGACCCTGGTGGTTGAGCTGAGCCCGGGGTTTGTTTGGACCCTTCGGGGCCCCCCGGGCGAGGCAATACACCGCTTCGGCCCCTGCTTCTCGTAGACGGGTGTCCTGGCTTGGCCCGACCAGGATGATTCAGTCAGTCGCCTCTTCTACCCTCTTCTTCCTTCTTTCACTTTTCCTCCCACCTCTTTCTCTTTTCTTCTACACTCTCTTCCTTCCTCTTTCACCTCCTTAGGCGGCAAGGGCCAACCTTGAGTGGAAACAGGTTCTGTCCCTGCAACCACACTAGGGTATAGTGCCCGGGCAGCACTGGTAGAGTAATTGTGTCAGCCAAGCCTTTCTTGCTATGGCACATTACCTACCCCCTTGTTAGGCTCCGTGGTGGGCGGTGCACCCGGGCACTGAACTTCCCTTCCCATCTATATGGGTTCCAAAACTAAACCAAACGATCGGGCCCTGAAAAGGACCCGCACCGAAGCTCTGTCAACATTTCTTTCCAAGGACAACGTAAATGACCATTTTACAAGATTTTTTGTTCTTCACTGCGACGACGTATCCAAACCACTTTCAAAGCTGTCTCCGTTCCTTGTTGCCAAAGTGCTTCAAGGCACGCTAGGAGCGAAGTATGCAGCCAAAAAGCTCTTCTCGGGCGACCTTCTTGTGGAGGTTTACGAGAAATACCAAGCTACCGCTTTGGAAAATCTCCAAATGATCCAAGACTTCAAAGTGACAGTGTCAGCTCATCGAACACTGAACACCATCCGCGGCGTGATCTCGGAAGACGATTTGATAGACAGTACCGAGGAAGAAATCGTAGAAGGTCTGCAATCCCAAGGAGTTGTAGCTGCAAAGCGCATCACAATCCGACGAGATGGTGAGGAACGACCCACCAAACATGTCATTTTGACCTTCGAGAGGCACACTTTGCCTCCCTCTATTAAGGCAGGCTACATTAACTGCAAGGTGCGACCTTACGTCCCAAATCCGCTCCGCTGCTTTCGGTGCCAGCGTTACGGTCACGGTTCGCGCACTTGCCGCGGTCGTGAGACATGCGCCAGGTGTGGTGTCAGGGACCATACCGCTGATGGCTGCAAAGCTGATAACAAATGTGCCAATTGCAGTGGCAACCATCCCGCCTACTCCAGATCTTGTGAACAGTTCAAAAAAGAAAAAGAAATTCTTGCACTTAAGGTTAAAGAGAATATAACCTACCAAGATGCAAAGCGTCGCCTTTCCGCTTTCCAGAGGGGCTCTTTTGCCGAGGCGGTGTCCAGCAGGGGACCTACACCGTCCAAGGTTTCAGTGGCAACCCAGGTGTCCCTTGGGAATCCTGGGAAGCCACTCCAGTCCTCTACACCCAGGTTGAAGCTCTCTCTCCCTGGGCATTCCCTCTCGGCTGCGAAGGCAGCCGAGGCACCCAGTTGTTCCAAAGACTCGGGTGCCGCCGAGGCAATGGAGGTGACTCCATTGCCCACACCTCGCAGGTCGTCCTCGGAAGAGAGCGAGCGAGGCCCTCGCTCCTCCTCTCAGAAGAGGACTTCCTCACCCAAGAAGCATTCAGCTTCGGTAGGAAGCACACCAGCTGACTCCCGGAGTCAGAATGGGCAGGCAATGCCTGTCCGTGGTTCGAGGACTTCCTCTGGTGAGGAGCGGCAGTCTCGCCAAAACTCGCTGGAGAGGTCCTCCTCATCCAAAGGGCAGCACCGCGCTGCCACTTCAGTATCTCAGGGGCAGGAACAGAGGCACTCGGGCAATATCACGCCCAGTACCTCCCCTGCCTCTTCAGTGGGAGGTGGTCGTGGACGGGGTTTTCCATCCCGTGTTGCGGACCCACCCAAACCTCCAGGAAAAGCCTCGTCTGAGGAGGTAGAGGCGATGGACGAGGCTACTGATCAGCTGACTCCGGTGTCTGATCATGAAGACATGGAGTGGCAAACTCAAAACCGTAAATCTAAAGGGAAGAAACCTGTGACTGCTCCCAAATAAATTAGATCAATTTACCTCTTTAATCGTGAGCATTAATTTTCTTTTCCTCTCTCCCTTTTTTATTAATTTATTCCTGTACCTTTTTACCTAAATGAGAAACGTGCATTTTATGCAATGGAACTGTCGAGGTCTTTTACCCAACATTGATGATGTTAATTATTTTATGGATGAGCTTCGGCCTATTGCCCTCTCTTTACAAGAAACTCATCTTCAAACACATCATACACAGATTTTGCGACGTTATCAAGTGTTCCGCAAAGATCGTCTGAATTCCAGTTCTGGTGGCGTAGCAGTGGTTGTGCAGAGTGGGGTTGCCTGTTCGGAGGTTCCTCTCTGCACACCGCTCGAAGCTGTAGCGGTACGCCTTCTTTTAGACCGCCTCATAACAATTGTGTCCATTTATCTGCCACCAAATGTTCCATTGCAACTTCATGAACTCCAAGGGCTTGTAGGGCAACTTCCTCAACCCTTCTTAATCTTAGGAGATTTTAATGCCCATCACCCCATGTGGGGCAGTACTCGCCTCGACTCTCGAGGCCGAGTAATTGAGAGGTTTTTATTATCATCTAACCTGTGTATTTTTAACGGGAGAGAACCTACTTTTTTTAGTTCTGCTCACAACTCATTTACATCTATTGACCTTTCTATTACTTCACCTTCATTACTTCCATGCTTTTCATGGAAGGTTTTTAATAATCCTTTTGGGAGCGATCACTTCCCTATTGTTTTAGAGAGTACTGTCTCCCTTCCGACTCTTTTAACGCGAATGCCCCGGTGGAAACTAGACAAGGCAGATTGGTCCATTTTCCAATTGGAGGCACTGATCGATTCTTCTATAATCTCAAACATGAACCCAGATGAAGCAACACTGTATGTCACAGAGGTTATAATAAGCGCTGCCACACGGAGCATCCCTCAAACATCCGGTCGTCTTCCTAAGAGATGCAAGCCATGGTGGAATGATGACTGTAAAACAACACGAAAGTCCCAGAACAAAGCTTGGTGCATCTTTCGTAGATATCCAACTTCTAGAAACTTACTTGAGTTTAAGAAAAAAGAGCTAAAGCTCGCTGGACAAGACGCCAGGCGAAGGGAAGTTCCTGGAGAAAGTATTTGACGTCCTTGAGTAGCTTTGTACCTGCAAAAGAAGCGTGGGATCGGCTTAGAAAGGTTAGGGGTGACTACCTACCCTTCAGAATTCCCCTCTTTCCCTGCTTCACCTTCAACGTCTTTGAAAGATCAAGCGAATGTTCTTGGGGAACATTTCCAAGACGTTTCTAGCTTACGCAATTGCAGTGAAGCCTTTAAAAAGTTCAGTTTGACAGCAGAGAAACAGCCAATCATTCTGTCTGGTGCTCGTGATGCTCCGTATAACAGGCCTTTTACACTCTCTGAGCTCGAAGTGGCTCTCAGTGTAAAGAAACAGTCTGCTCCTGGACCAGACAATATTCATTATGAGATGCTAAGGCACCTGTCACCTGACTCTCTAGGCAGTTTGCTGACCTTTTATAACTCATTGTGGCACTGCTCTGCATTCCCGGAGATTTGGAAAAGAGCTCATGTAATCGCTCTTCTGAAGCCTGGCAAAGATTATTCTCAACCAACTAGCTACCGACCAATTGCGCTCACAAGCTGCTTGGGAAAAACCTACGAAAGAATGATTAACCGACGTCTCGTTCATTTCTTGGAGACTGAGAATGTGCTTGACATTAATCAGTGCGGCTTTCGAGCTGGACGTTCCACCCTGGACCACTTAGTCCGCCTTGAAACCTCTATTCGTGAGGCATTTGTACACCGCCAGGTTTGTCTCTCTGTGTTCTTTGATCTGCAGAAGGCGTACGATACGACGTGGCGCTATGGGATCCTGCGGGATCTGTACGCTTACGGTGTTCGGGGTCGCATGTTGCGATGTATACAAAGCTTCTTAATGGGACGTACTTTCCAAGTCCGTCTGGGCTCCACCTTGTCGGATGTGTTTACTCAAGAAAGTGGTGTCCCTCAGGGAGGAGTGCTTAGTGTCACGCTTTTTGCAGTTAAAATCAATAGCCTGGCTAAGGTGATACCACCGACAGTATCTTATTCTTTGTATGTGGATGATGTGCAAATTTCAGTTTCTTCTTGCAATCTGCATAGTTGCGAACGTCAACTGCAACTGACAATCAACAGGATGAGCAAGTGGGCAGCCGAAAATGGGTTTCGTTTCTCCCCCGACAAAACCGTATGTGTTCCTTTTTCGCTGCGTCGAGGGTTGTCACCGAATCCTACCTTATATCTTAATAACCTTGCCATCACTGTAAAGGAGGCCCATAAGTTTCTAGGCGTGACATTTGACAAAAAGCTTACATTCGTACCCCACTTGAAAGAACTAAAGCAAAAATGCCTTCGATCTTCCAATATTCTTAAGGTGCTGTCGCACACAACTTGGGGGTCTGACAGACAATGCCTGCTGCGAATTTACAACTCTCTAGTGCGGTCCCGGCTGGATTACGGTGCAGTGGTGTATGCGTCAGCACGACCATCTGCTTTGACCATGTTAGACCCAATCCATCACCTGGGGCTGCGTCTAGCCACAGGTGCTTTTCGCACATCGCCCGTGCTGAGTCTGTATGCTGAAACGCATCAGATGTCCCTTGAGCGACGAAGACAATATCTAAGTCTCTGTTATGCCTACAAAGTTTATAGTGATCCGCACCACCCTTCATTCTCCACTCTGCAGACCTCTGCATCGCTGCGCCTTTTTGAGAATAAGCCCAGTATTGTTCGGCCCCTGAGCCTTCGGGCTGAGAGCATGGCTAGGTCGCTGCACCTTTCCTTTGATAAGGTCCCTTTGTTGAGACAGGCCTATAGGGTTGCTCCTTGGGACTTGGTGCCAATCTCTTGTGATTGGTCACTTTCAAAGTACAGCAAGAAGGTTGTTCCTCCTCTTGTTCTCTTGCGGGAGTTCGCAGAGCTAGAGCAGAAATATTGTGACTACCTCCACTTTTACACTGATGGCTCGAAAACATCCACTTGCGTAGGTTGTGCAGTTTACTCTCTCACTTTCAGTAAAGTTAGCCAACTCAACCCTCTTGCAACCATTTTTACTGCTGAATTGTATGGTATCCTTATGGCTGTTGAATATATTCTAGAAAATAACATTAACAAAGCGGTTCTGTTTGTTGATTCCCAAAGTGTTCTCTTAGCTATTTCATCTTTAGCAGACAGCAAGAACGCTCTTGTGCAACAGGTTCGTGTTCAGATTAACAAAGCTTTTCATCCTGGACAACTTATAAACCTCTGCTGGGTGCCCAGTCATGTGGGCATTCCTGGTAACGAGAATGCAGACCAGCTTGCACTTTCTGCAAAAAACTATACGGAAACATCTTCTGGCCTGCCACACCAAGACCTCAAGCCAGCCTTAAACAAGTCAATTATTAAGTTATGGCAGCTGGAGTGGGACACTCAGATTGATAACAAACTTCATGTTATTAAGCCCAACTTAGAAGTATGGGAGAGTTCCTCTCATAAGGACCGCCGTTCGGAAGTCCTTTTGTGCCGCTTGAGAATTGGCCACTCCCGATTGACACACCTGCACTTGCTCTGCGGTGAAGATGTCAAGCTCTGTGAAAAGTGTGGGAAAATGTTAACGGTCCTTCACATCCTGTGGAATTGTAGATTTTTGGATCATCAGCGTCGTAGATATTTTCCTGAACTTTTCAAAAACCGCCTTCCATTTCATCCTTATTTTCTGCTTGGTGATAGACCTCTGGTACCATTCTCTCGCGTTCTAAGTTTCCTACGTGCAAGTGGCCTTTTGCACCTGATATAGCTAGATAACTAAGTTTAAAACTAACAAACTAACTACTAGGCTCTTTAAAATAACTTTCTTGGCGCAATATGGCCATAGTCGCTCTTGCGCCATTAAACCCCCAATCATCATCAACCGCCAAATGGCCTTTGTACGCTCCGGGACCTTTCTACGCTCGCCGTTCATCGGCGCGTCATCCCACTAGCCCTTTCTAGTATGCGCCGCTTTTTCCGCCGCTGGGTGGCGGGTATGTCGACGTGTCATTTCTTGTTTCCGTGCTTTATAAACTGCATTTGTTTCTTTTCTAATCTAAAATACTGAACAAAAACTACTTTCATACATAATTGAAACGGTTCGCGACACTTATATTTTATATCTTGACTAAAAAAAAAAAAGCTTTTAGCGGCTCTGACCAGTAGTAAGGCCAGGACCTAAGACGTCGCATTTTGCGCGCTCGGTACTGCGGGTCGCCCTCGTCGGTGGAGGAGGTTTCCGCGTCGTCCGGTTAAAATATGACGCACTGATATTTAGTTACTCTCTCCGTGCCCGCTGGCTTGCCCGAACCCCAAGAGACGTGGAAACCTCAAAAAAGGTAGACGCTTAAATATGATTGCAGGGCCCCTTTAAAGCTTTTCTTTTCCCCCAGCCTCCACTTGATCAATTTGATGAGAAATAAAAAGTTATTGTGTAAGCATAAACATAAAAATGATAGTTTGGCACGAGTGTCATGAAAAAACATCGCTAGGAATGCTGGCTTTTTTTATTTATTATTAGTTTGTTGATATTGTACTTTTTTTTTTATTTGTGGCACTGCAGTCCAAATGGCAATAGTTGATTTGTGACCAAAACGAAGCATGATAAATGTTAGCCTTAATATTTGTAGACAAAAGAGAGTGACAATGACAAATTTATTAAATACTTCCACAAGGTTCTAAATTAAGTATCTATGTGGGCATCCCACCGCCCATGTTAAAAAAAAAAAATTACTCTTTCTTTTGGGCTGGTCTACTATTCCAGTTTGGCCACTACCAGTTTTTAACGCATAATTTGAAATCATTTGTTGATTTATGGGTCTAAATACAATAGCTTTCGACTAAACACATTTTTCGTAGACTGCATTTCCTTTAGTTATAAGTTCATGCATGCCTGTCGCAGACAGGAAATACTAGTGTCATTTGCATACATGATAAAGTAGTTTTTGGCATATACTGCTAATTAATATATACATTGAACCAAAGAGTGGGCCAGGTATTTTGCCATGTGGCGCACCAGACTAGAAGTTGCTAGGAAACATTGTTATTGTCTGAAACCCACTGCTTATGCCATTTTAGGTATAAATGAATAAGTTAATAATAAGAGTTTATCAAGGGCCAGTGTATGTTGTGGATAATGAAGCTTTTTTTGAAATCATTGAAGAATTCAAGTATTGCCTGCTTATGCTACAGTTTCATAATGTTGGTTTCTTTTGCGATAACGAAGCACATTCCACAAGCTTTTTCTTTAGAAATCCAAACTGAGATTCAGATAGCACCGAATGTTCGGTGAATGGGTTGTCTAAACGCCGCAGAAGGGCATTTTTCTACTTTTTTTTAGGAAATATGAGCAAGCTAGATATGGGTCAGAAATTTTGTAACTACATTTTTAGTGACGACTCTTTAAAAACAAGCTGGCTAGTTTTAAGCTACTGTAAAACCCTTAATGTTCGCGAGCCCTTAATTTTCGCGAATTTCGCGACATGAAAAATTCGCAAAATTTAAAAGCACGCGAAAATTTCGATTTTTAAGAATTTCAATGCAGGCGTTTGAAATTCGCTAAATTTAGTGGCCGCGATTCTGTCCTTTGTGACCGATTCGCGAAAAATAGGGGCCCCGAAATTAAAGGGTTTTACAGTATCTTTGAATTTGCTGGATAATATTAAACCGGATGAACTAAAATCTAAAAATTTTTGAACTACTTTTGAGGTTGGTTTAATTATTTTCTCCCGAGTGTGACTGGCAGCGTCTCGGCTCCTTGAATTCCACTACGACATGCTGCGCGGACCTTCGTGGCAAGTGGGAATAAGCATTCATACTCCAGTTTAAATTTCTAAACCAGCCTTAATCATTCCAAAAGTGCAACATCTTTGTCACAATCAAAACATTTCTGCTTCTCAATCTCAAAGGATGACATTGGCGCCGTTCGTTCACGGAGACCCGCACAATCGTTGCAGCTTCCCGACCTGAAGGACTATGAAGCGGTGCAGAAGTTCTTCATCCACGAGGTGCAGATGGGAGAGGAGCTGCTGGCACAAGGTTTGCAAACAGCTTTTTTTTCGTTTTTTGTTTTGACTGTTTTGCTTGTGTTCTTGCATTGCCTGCTGATTTGAAGCCCCTTGCCAGTGTGTCTAGCCATTCGGGAATCTGGGAATGGTCGGGGAATTCTGCAGGTCTGGAAAAGTTGAGGCAACGTCGGCGAATTTCTGCCGGTGATTCACCATCGGTCGAGGGACGTCACGCTTGCTTTTCTCCGAGCGACAGCAAAAGACGCGCTCGTTGCGCGACGCATTGCAAGCGACTCGGCCGGCATGGCGATGCAAATTTCTGCTTGGAAACTATAGTGTTGGGAGAAACTCGGAGAATCGGGCCGACCCACCTCGTCTTGATGCGCCAAGATAGACTTTGCCCCTTGCATTGTTGCATCCCTAAATTAACTGTTCCCGCGTACGGCTCTTTCACTATGGTGCCTGGTACTTTAGCGCCTATCTTGCTGCCCCCCCCAACCCAACCCAACCCCCACCCCCACCCCCGCCCTACCCCACCCGTCCCAGAGCTGGATGTTGCATACAGTTTCTGAATTAAACTTGGGCTAGTATGTATGATAGACTGCATTGTCCTCGCAATACCTTTCCTTTTTTTTTTTCCAATTTGAGATTTATCAGAGATACTTTGGTATTGCAAGATTTACATGAACTTCTGTTGGTGGGAGTAAATGAAAACTAAACTAGCAGGAGCAGTGGATGGAAGCTTCTACATATAAAATGTAATTTGCATTTATAATCAAATGACAAAATCAGTTTTATTACAACCTCTAGAACCTGAAGGTAGCAGTAAGCTCTGTGTTTGGGGGAATCATTTCTGCTATGCAGTCAATGCTAACAAAAGGTTGCACATAAATGAAAAGTCAAAGTAGACATTGCCTTTTCATTGGACACGCACATGAATCTTAACATAATATTTGC
Organism: Ixodes ricinus; assembly: GCA_037355805.1. NCBI lineage: Eukaryota > Metazoa > Arthropoda > Arachnida > Ixodida > Ixodidae > Ixodes > Ixodes ricinus. The sequence goes on along the minus strand of JAZHYW010022399.1, from coordinate 20,262 downwards.
AGTGGTATAAATGAAAGTAAAGTGTAAACTTAAGCTCCAAGAGTTTTTTTTTTTTTTGCTGCTTTGAAAGGTTTTTTTAAAACGACTGACAAATCAAATCACTGCTCTCATCTCCTACTCTCCCTCAGTTTTTCCACACATAGACTGTTCTCTGGGTTATTTTGGATGTCAAACACTAGGTTAGTTAAAACTAAAGCTCCGTGTTTTTGGATAAATCTGAAAACATGCACCAGTAGAATTTTTGTGGATTTCGAGGTCATGATGGCAAAAACATAAAGCAATAAAAGAGAAAACGACGGCGTTTTCAAGTAAATTACGTTAGAGGACAGGGTTGGTGGTCCTGAAGAGAGGCCACTTCATCTGGTGATAACAAACCAACTGGTGATAGCTGAACTCGTCCGGTAGGCCAGCTCGTCAGAGGGCATCTCTTACGTGGAATTCTCATCATGCCGGAATACTCATCACAGAACGGTCGTATCGGGACTTGATTTTTTTTTTATACAATTTGACTAATGACTTTTGTTTCTTAATAGGATTACTCAATGTCTGAAACAGTGAAATCCACGATTTGAGTAGCATGCGAAATATTTATACGATATATAAATAAAAGTTAATAAAAATTGCATTATAGTCAGAAAGGAATAAAGATTCGGCAATAAAACTCGGGTGGCACGAGTGACAGTTGTTATTTGTAGGCAGTCGGTTAACATTCATTTCTGTGTTTTAATGCTATGCTTATTCATAGTCAGTTTAAGGTCAAGAACGAAGTCGAAGCTCCTGCCACTTTAGCAGAGAAAACGCTGGAGAGGAGGTTGCCTCCTCTCCAGTTTTTGCTCTGCTAAAGTGAGAGGAGCTTCAACTTCGTTCTTGACATGTCACCGACTAGAGGTTTATTTATTTAGTTATTCCCCTTTTGTAATTACTCTTTCTTTTTCGGGCCCTTAAGGCTGTGACAGTTCCCTAATCCGGCACCTTAGCCAAACAGTTTAGAGACCCCTGCTCCGGATCATGGGTTCTCAAACTGGGTTTCTAGGAACGTTCCCCAGAGTACCTTTATGGGTTTCCCGAGTTTACAAATTTCCTCGGTCGTCTTTTTCCTAACCATGGCGTTTTTAAGTGCTAATCCAGCAGGCCTGTCACTCAGTGATGCATTCCTATGAGCCAAACGCTCCCCAGTGCAGTGGTTCTCAAATGGGGGTCCGCAAACCCATTGGGGTCCCTGAAGGTTTTCTTGGGTTCCCTGAAGCCCTCAACCATCAGTCAATTACAATTGAAAACGAGCGTGTTGGTTAATAGATACAAAACTTGAAAGTATAAAACAGCGAGGACGAGGACGGGAACAGGACATCTTTCATAGACGCATTCAGTCAAGCCAAGCAATAAATATTAAGTTTTTATATGCTGGCTTCCCTATAAAATTAAATGGACCAAACCATTTGTTTCAAGCAAGTGGGGTTGACTAATCTCTTCCTTTGCATGCATCTAGTTTACTTAAATTCACAACCCCCTTTAATGCCCCCTCCCCCCGCCCAGTGGATCACATCCACTGATCCAGAAAGGGTCCCTGAAACGTCGGTGCTTGAGAACCACTTCCCTAGTGTGTGGTGCCTTGTTGTATACAAGCTCTGTAAGCTTCTGGCTTCTGCGCTGTTTTCTTGGATCAATGTTGAGACTGGAAAGAGTAGCTCAGCTGCCATTCAAACCTAATAAGGATTCCTCGAGGATAAAAACTCTGAGAACCCCTCCCCTAGATTCATTCTGTGAACTCTGCGGCTTTCCTGATGCAGGAGATGTGGAGAACGGGGTGGAGCACCTGAGCAGCGCGGTGGCAGTGTGCGGGCAGCCCCAGCAGCTGCTGCAGGTCCTGCAGCAGACCCTGCCCCCGCAAGTCTTCCACCTGCTGCTGCAGCGCCTGCCCATCGTCTCCCAGGTGGGGAGGGCTTCTCTCCCTACAACTGTCTCGCGGAGCCGGCATCTAAAGCTGCCGGATTGGGCACGGCGGGACTCGAAGTTGTGGTGCACCTTTGTTTTGTGTTTCCAGTATTTGCACTAGGCCGGCAATTCATTCCTTGTAAACAGGGGAGTTGTATAGAGAGCATTCGCCGCGGCCGTAGCTGCATGGTTTATGGTTATGCTCATGGTGACAGCCAGCGTCTGCTAGAGTCTTTTCGCACCTATCACTTTGTTGTTTGTGGCAGACGGTAAGTTGGTTTACCCACGGCTCGTGCTGATTACAACGTGCAAATAGCTCCTTTTGCAAATTGCTGGGAGTAAGCCCATGCTCGGAGTCAATTATTTTGTACTACGTTGTCGAGGTTAGTATAGATTCTGGTGCTGCGAAGGTTACTTATGTGAGCACGTGGGTTCGTTCGGCATCTTCTTGGCAGGAGAGGGTACAGGAATAAAGCCCGAGATTAACTCACATGCTCTCGCAGCGGTGCATGGCTGCAGCACTGCAGGAACTATGCCAGCCCTCAAGATGTAGCACAAAGTAGTTGATGCCTAGAATAGGTTCTGTGAGTCCACCCGTAATAGTTTTACATGCACTGTGACAGTGTTGGGAGGTGCACTTCCGGGGCAAATTACAGCAATGCAGATTTGGAAAGTAATTAACCTGCAGGGTGCTCGCTCTGTGCTTCTGCATTCCCTGAATTGTTTCTTGGCCAATACTTCAGCCTTTCATCGTAGCAGCAGAACGTGAGGTCCCTCATTAACACTCACCTGCTTTTTGCACCACCAGGCCTGCGCCTGTTGCGTGGACGGCAACTTTAGTGCACCACACTTCCCGTGGTTTTTGCTGATGCTCAGCAAGTTTCCGATTGTTACGATGTGTTTATCTTTATTAATAATAAGAAAAAAAAAAGATTTACTTAAAGGGTACCTAAATCTCTTTCTGCAATAGTCTATTTATGGTCATAACTCAATCTATGGGCCCTAAGCGTCCTAAAAAAGCCAACCATCACATTCCTGCGTGGCCCATTTCTCTTTTGAAATCGATATCAAAGATTGATTACCTTGCAACTATCCCTGACACCAGATGGTGCCATCGGATTAGAAGGGCTTCTCCTCGTCTGACGGCGCCATCTGGTGTTGGCGATTGTTCCGAGATCCTAGAAAACCAAGCATCAGATTCATTCGTGACTGATTTCTCTGTTGAAATCGGTATTTATTTAGTTCTGTATCGGGATGTTCAAGAGGCAGTCAACAGCATGATGTGCAGAGCAACAAGATATTTTGTAATATGGTAGAAAGTTGGGTGAGTTGGCGGTACATGTTTGAAGAAAAGTAAAACAGCGCCAGGAAAAACGGAGGACAAGAAGACAAAGTGCACAGTGCTCTTTTTGTACACTTCGTCTTCTTGTCCTCCGTTTCTTTGGCACTGTTCTACTTTTTCTTTAAACAAAAAGATAGTTTAAAGGACGTAGGCGGTATTTATCTGACAGTGCCGGGCGTACTGCGCATGAATAGTGCATTGTCATCCGAGGCGTTGTACATGATAAGCCCGATACATCTCTTCACGGGTAACAAAAAGCAGAATACAAGCTCATGCCACTTGATCAAAGTCAGTCATAACGGCAAAGTCATAACGAAGACGCTCCGGAGGCTTCACCGTGCGAGTCGACTTCCTGACTTGTGACACTGCCACACCATCGCCTGAAGGTTGCTGTTGGCGTGACGGTGCTGAGGGCTGCGTCGTCACAACGGGCCAGGCTGCTGTTGCCCTTAGGTGCCGCATTTCCGTTAAAAGTTTTCTAGACATGTTACGTCATTGAGTGCTGTTGCGTCGCCTCGTTGCTCGGAGTCGACCCTGTCTGGACTGGTAGCTCGATGCCACCACTGTCTGGACCCGACGTACTGCGGCGGTCGTCGCAGTATCACCTCGAATATTGGTAGTCCAGGGTCACCATTCTCTGAACCGGGCGTACTCCAGTCGTCATCGTCACTCGATTTGGCATAGTGCTCACTGGTTTGTGGCAGGTGTTGCCGGTTACGTCTCAGCATTTGGCGATCTTCTGTTAACGCACGGTAAGACGTGGGAGCGGCCGTATCAACCGCCTTGGCTTTCCGCGACCATGCAGTGTCTCCAATCCTCACAACGTCCCCTTGAGCTAACGGTGGCAAAGACGCCTGCCTTGAAGAAGTTCCCCGGGAGATCGGCTGTCTTCTAGTGGCGAAGAGCGGTAGGCCAGCAGGCGTAACCAGAAGTCGTCCCCTGACTCTTCAGTTTTCTTCAGGATGTGCTTGACAACCTGCACACCCTTTTGCGAGTTCGTTAGACTGAGGGTGGTGGGGGCTAGGCGTAATGTGTTTGAAGTCATACCTCTTCAAGAAGGCGGAGAACTTGGGGCTGGAAAACTTCAGTCCATTGTCGGTGCAGACTTCAAGCGGTATGCCGTGCCTTGCGAGCATGTAGCTGAGTGCCGCAATTTCGGTTCTTGCGCTTGTGTTTGTCAGCTTTTCGACCTGTGGGAATTTGGAAAGTGCGTCAAACGCAACGAGGTACGAGTTTCCTCCAAAAACAAAGATATCAACCCTGACCCTGCGCCATGCACAGCTCGGAACTGGGCGCATTAGTAGCGGTTGTATTAGTTGCTTGTACGAGAAACTTTTACACATAGAGCAGTTCTGTATCAGCAGAGTGATGTTGCCGTTTAGACCCGGCCAAGAAACAAGACGCCGTGCCCTTTCTTTGCATTTCTGTAAATCGAGATGATCGGCGTGAATATTTGTAGAATTTCTCATCGCATTCTTTTAGGTACAAACACCTTTGTTCTCCTAAAGAGTATTCTGTTCACCACAGATAGTTTTGATGCAAAAGGTTTGAGTTCACCTCGGAGTGGCGGGCCGGCTATAGGCTGGTGACGCGTGTCTGGTAGTAGTGGTTTGAACAGTTCCTTCGACCAGCTTTTCTTGCGTTGCTTCCGTCACCTTGGAACCCAGGAGCTGAATCGCGTGTACTTCCATGTCTTCTGTGGCACCAGCCTTGTCGACCTGACCGACAGGAGACGCCTGTGACAGCATGTCTGCCAAGACTAGGTGACTTCCTGGAACATACTGCAGGGGATTAGTTGATAGTTGTATTTGAGAAGTTTTAAAAAGAACCTGTGTAAGTGAGGCGGCATGTCACAAATTCTTTTCATTGCAACTGACAGGAGCGGCTTGTGGTCTGTCTCAATGACGACCTTCTGTCCGTAAACAAACTGGTGAAATTTGTTGCTACCAGAGAAAATGCTAAATGCCTTTTTTTTTTTTTTCAATTTGTGCGTAACGTTTCACTTGCGTCAGCGCTCAGGATGCGTATGCCACTGGTCACCAGTGACCGCCGTGAGACTGCAAAAGTGCCGCATCAACGCCGTCTTTCGATGTGTCACACATTATTTTCGTCCCTTTTCGAGGATCGAAGATTGCTAATGCTGGCGCTGCGCTGAGAACCATTCCACTCACTCACATGGTTCTCGGTCCACTCGAACACCAAATGAGACTTGATAAGCGCTCGCAACAGCTCCATTCTTCCAGACAGCTGCGGCACTTACTTTCCAAAGTGGTTAATCACACCTGGTGTACGCTGAATATCTGTTTTGTTCTTTGGTACCGACATTTTCAGCAGACCTTGAACCAGCTTTGGGTTGGGCGAAGTATCTTTGCTCCGATGATGTCACCCAGAAACTGTATTTCCATTAAGCGGAACCTACATTGTTGTGTGTTAAATGTTAATCCAGATTTTTCAGCAGCTGTCAAGGCTCCCACTAAACGGTTATCATGCTCTTGCTGCGTCGCGCCCACACCAGAATGTCTCCAGTATACACGTGCACGACAGGTAGACCATCGAATACTTGACTCGGTATCCTTTGGAAAACTTCTGGCGCCGACGAGATACCAAAAAGCAGATGGAGGTAACGGTACCTGCCAAAAGGAGTTGCGAAAGTACATATTTTCGACGTTCGCTCGTCCAGTGATATCTGGTGGAATCCAGAGTTTGCGTCGAGGCAGCTAAGGTAGACGACGCCGGTCAGTTCTCCACACTTTTAGCAGTGTGTCCGACAATCACCTTCCGGCACGTTGTTCCAAAGTTGCTTATGACTCCTCCTGTATATGCTCGCTTCAACGCTTCTGGCTTGCAGCTTTTTGCACACAGAAAACGGTAGCAGGCTGACTTGAGATCCGGTGTCAACTTTAAAAAAAACTTCTCAAGCAGAAACTTGAGGTTTGATAATCCATTCGTGGTTTCCGTTTTCGCCGCCTCTCAAGAATGTTTAAAGTCATTGTCGACGTCATTTTTTCTTACATCGGCAACCACGATCGAGCTAGGGCAGCAAATTGCGAAGTGATAAAGCTCCCAGCATCAGTTGCATTTTTTCGTAGGCGGGACACCGTCTGACTTTTAGTCGCCGATTTCATGTTGTCGCAGCGTAATTGCTTTTTGTCTTTTGGTCCACCTTACTGCGTTGCGATGCCGCTTGTTGTGAGATAGCATCGATACGGTCGGCCGCCTTGTTCCAGACTTCGTTTCGTTGCGCCAGAGTCTTTGCTACTTTGCACGTTTCTTCTGCCTTTAGCAAAGTTAGGCCCTTCTCCTGAAGCATTTTCTCACGAAGCTTCGAATCATACGTGCCAAACACGATCTGGTCTCTGATCATTGAGTCATGCAATTCTCGAAAATTGCACTGGGCAGCTAGCTTTTTCAAATTTGAATAAAATTTTCGACAGTTTCTTCCTCAGCTTGTGCTCTGGAGCGAGATATGTGACGTTCATGCACTTCGTTGCTTACCTTGATGAAGTAGGCTTCAAACTTTCTGACGAGGGTTGCGTAGTCTTCCTAGTCTTCCCCGTCTTCAAACTTCAAGTGGTTGAAGACGTCGAGTGCTTCGTTGCCGGCAATGCTCAGCAGGACTGCAGCTTTGGCAGCTTCACTTCTTGGACGTTCTTTCGATGCTGTAGCCTTAAGAAACATCTCGACCTTCTGCTCGAAACGCTTCCAGTTTTCAAAGAGGTTGCTCGACAGTTGTAAGGGCTCCGGCGTTTTGAGCAGATCCATCGTCGTCGCTGCGCCGTCTTGACTACGCTCAGGCCCGTACCGGCCACTTTTCACACCATGTATCAGGATGATGAAAAGGCAGTCGACAGAATAATGTGCAGAGCAACAAGAAGCAGTTTAATGGGTGGAGGCTGTATTTATCAAATAGCGCCTGGCACACTGCGCATGACTAGTGCATTGTCATGCAAGGCGTTGTACATGATAAGCCCGATACAAGTTCCAAGGTAATCAATCTTTGATACCGACTTTAATGGAAAAATCGGCCACACATTAATGTACCGTATTTTCCGGGCTATAGTCTGTGGACTATACATGATTAAAAGTTGAAATTTCTGGCTGTGCGGACTATTTACGCGTGTGGACTATACAGGAGTTTTGTTTTTCAGGATCGGTCATTCTGACGAGACGTGACGGAATTTGTGCATAAAAGATTATGTCTATTATGATTTATGAATAAATACAAGCTTCTTTGTGAGCTAAGAAAGCAGACGTTTCAAGGTGTGCCGTGTATCAGAAGATTTTCCTGTCAAGTAAGCACCAGGTGCGGACTATGCACGGCGTGCAGACTATACACCAACTCAACTCTCCTACGTCACACCGCGGTGGTGGCGCGTCGAGCGCACTTCCGGTCTGGGGCGGTGGGCAGAAGTCGCCGTGCGAGACATGCGTTCATGTGTTCTTTTGAAAGAAACCAGACAAAAAACCTGCCTACTCGTCAAAATGCTGCGATGGGGGCTGTACCAAGAGAGTCTGGAAAGGTTCGAAGATCAGTTTTTATCTGTTTCTGCCCCCTCCGTTCGTCCGAGAACGTGGATAGTAGCCGTGAAAAGGGCAAACCAGACGCTGTCGAACTACGATTGCTTGTGCGGGCAACACTTTGTGGTCGCCAGATGTATTTGTTTTGTTCCAACATGAACGAGAGAAAACCGCCAAATTGTCCGGACCACCCACGGGTTCAGTGCGTCTTCAAATTCACACGGCCGCCTGATCGTTCGAACTTTCGTCTGCTCTTTCAGACTTGTCTGCTTTTTGTCGTCTGCTCGTTCAAACAGAAGCGGCCCGTAGACCAAACTTTGACCCGGGGATTGCAATAAGAACCAATTTCATGCGTCAAAAGTCTTAAGTAGGCTCGGTGCAAACATTAGATACAAGATGTTGATCATTGGTACCAGTGGCCATCACCGACTCGTTACGCTTGGTCAGTTCCCGCTTCCGATTTTCAGTATCGACGTCGATCATCGCCGCTACCTTCTACACTTTAGCAACACAAGCGACGTCGTGACCGAAAATAGCTAGAAGAATCTCATTATGGTTTTGGCGTCCATTCTGCGGCGTTCATGCGAATGAATCGCTGCACGTCAAATTATTTACGCAAACTTTAGCGGCGTAACGAGCCTTGATAAACTCGCTGAGGCGATTAAAGTGGTAAGACATTGCTATGAGGACGTAGAATCGACAATTCCAACGCGAAAAAGAGTATGCAGACTCACACAGACGCCGACAACGTGACATTCCAATGGTTTGTTGACGCGGGACGCGGTGCTTCTTGCCCGCACTTCATGCGCATGCGTTCGAACTGTCGTCTGCTCTTTCAAACTTGTCTGCTTTTTGTCGTCAGCTCGTTCAAACGACAGCGGCCCGTGAACCAAACGTTGACCCGGTAATTGCGATAAGAACTAAGTGCAGGCTTCAAAACACTTTTGAAGGTTGGTTGGGGTAAGTAGGTTAAGTGTAAACAAAAGATACAAGAAAATGTTGTTCATTGTTACCAGTGGCCATCAGCGACTTGTAATGCCCGATTCTACTTGCGGTTTTCAGTATCGACGTCCACCATCTCAGCTACGGTCCACGCTTTTGCAGCCCGAGCGACGTCGCGACTGAAAATAGCGAGCAGAATCTCATCGTGGGAGTCTGGCTGTAGCGCCCATTCTGCGGCGTCCACGTGAAATGAATCGCCGCTCGTCACATTATTCACGCAAAGTTTTGCCTCGTTAATTTTGCTGAAGCCGCTCAAGTAGTCAGAGATTGTTAGGAGGACGTAGAATCAACAATTCCAAGGCGAAAAGAGCACGGGGACTCCCACCGACGCCGACAACAACGCAATTCAATGGTTTGTTTATGGGTGACGGCGGGCTTCTTGCCCACCGTCCACCGCGCATGCGCGGCGCCGGTGGCGTCCACTAGGGGCGCTCCGGTTTGTTTGTAAACATGAGTTGGTGTATATACCTGGTGCGGACTGTCTAAGCAAAACTTTCGTTTTCGGCCTAAATTGGCCTTTGCGGACTATACGCCGGGTGCGGACTATAGCCCGGAAAATACGGTACAATGTTCATTCTTTTAGGATGCTTAGAGGCCATATATTAAGTTATGACCATAAATAGACTGTTGCAGAAAGTGGTTTAGTGCCCCTTTAATTATTCGACATACCAGGATGATTAAGCCCCCATATTGTGTCCCCATTGGTTGTGTAATTCACCCGTGCGGACCTCTTTAGCTTACCTTTCACTACATTTTTTAATAAATATGTTTGAATTCGAGTTGATCACCTTGTAGATTTCACGCTCCATTCGAGTGCACCAAGCATTGACATGCTATACTGTGCTTCCTCTCTGCACAGCGCCTGGCAGACAGTGCCGGAGCAGCGGATCCACTGGTGGAAGACGACGTGGAGTAAGTGGAGCGTGCGGAGCGGCGGACACCAGTGCACAGTGACGCCGGACTTCCTCCCCTCCCGTTTCCCCGTCGAGCAGTGGTTGTGCACGCCTTGGCAGGACTCCAGGGTTGAAGCACCCCAGGGTTATCTCTTCGTGGCAGTTGTTTTCAGAGCAGCACATTGTTGTCGGTTTGCACCTGTTGGACTGACGGGACGTGGAGGCGCTGGGGCATTCCTCCTTTTTTTTAGTGCAATTGTAGAATAGTTGTACGAACGTCAAAGATGCAACGCTACGAGGACGTTGCGAGCCGAGGAGGAGCTAGGGGCTGTGTATTAGCGATTCCGACGAAGCCGTTTCCCGACCCACTTTCACACATTCATTTTTTTGTTGCACTGGGTATGTAGTTTTTGTGGGGGCCACAAAGGGATTGCTGTGACTGCACTGAGGAATAGAAGCAAACAGACAAAATTGATAGAGCCGTCTACTTGTAACTGCACCAGATGCACCGTGCCTGGCAGCCAGAATATGAAGCTGTGAAAGTAGAATGAGGTGACAGTACTTATCAACTTTTTGTGCAACATACAGGCAGTGGTCAGTGGCGTAGCCAGGAATTTCTTTCGGGTGAAGAGGTGGCTTGGATGTTTACGACTCGGGGTGCGGAGGGAGGGGGAAACCAAAGCGCATGTGTTTATCATAGGGTCGGCTGGATTTGGGTGGGGGGGGGGGCTAAAGCCCCATTACCCCCCCCCCAGACTATATGCCACTGTCAGGGGTAGCCTAGCTTTTCTATTGTTCCGCGGAAAAGTGGGCTCAGAAAAATAATTTTTCTCCTCTCCAGCTGTTTTTTTGGACTGCAAAAGCTGCATAATTAACTGTGTAGGGCATTGTGGATACTAATCTGACTTTACTGTACCCAGGGACAACTGTCTGGAGAAACTCAGTCAAAGGTACAGGAGCGTGTGCTTAAGCACCAATTCAAGCTGGTCATGTGCTCTCCTCTAAGGCAATGCCACAGGAAGTTGTCCAACAAAAGTAGATGCAAAGTTTGGATCTTGTGTGCTAAGAAAGGTCTGTCTGCCACCCTTATTGTAGATGTTGGTGGTGATGTGTTGTGAGTCAAGATTAGCATTCTAGCCATCACTCATGAGGGCATCAGTGCATAGACAAGGTAGTCAGCAATTGGTAATGAGCGTTAAGTTGCCACATGGCATCAATCCTGGGCACCTTTGTAATGACAGAAGGGCATTGATTGTAGCTGAATGTAAGTGCTGCAGAATATGTTTAGGTTGGTCTTAGTAGGGAAGAAACGCAAGTCAATTGCGCAGGTATCGAGCACGACTAAGAACAAGGTTCACTTTTTGAGATGACCCTCGGAACGGTAGCACAGCTGCAACTTTAGCCAAGCAATGCTGCACCAAATCCCTTCATTTGTGCAGCAAATAAATTTTTTTCCTGCTAGTACTTTGTGGTGGGCAAGCCTATGGTGAAGAAGAAAAATGTATGTTTGATTGATTGCTAATGTGCCTTGTGTCTCAATCTGCCATGCGTCCTCGCCCATATGTATGTGCAGTCATTGCAACCGCACAAATGTTGCTTTCAAATGCCGACAATAATAGTTGTCTATCTTCTTTTTGAACTGCAAGCGAAAACTTCCTCGTTGACAGTCTGTTCTACATATTTGTGCATACTTTTGGCAGTGTTCGAAGCAGTGACAATGTTGTTCACACTAAAATATGTAGGATGATGAAACTTTTTGGGTTCCTGGTAAATACAAATATTTGAAGTACACAAGAGTGGTCGTAGACAGGTGCCGAAAAACACAAGGACAAAAAGAGACGTAAACACTGGTGCTGGCACACAGCGCCAGTGTTTAGCTCTCTTCCTGTCCTTGTGTTTTTTGGCACCTGTCTACAATCCTCTTCCAACTGGCCCAAATTGCCATATTAACACAAGATTGAGTCAGCCTTTTGAGAAAAGAAAATAAAAGCACTGACCTCGTTTACAACTTTTGTGCTGTGTGACCTTGATTGCAACTGGAAGCCAAGTCGGGTAGTTCAAGCTTTACTTTTGCATGTGTGCAAGGCACTAGGACGGAATTCTGCTGGTCGATATGGGACAGCCAAGGTCAATTCAGGCAATGAGGAAGTATCAAGAAGACGGCTCGGGCAAAAAAAAAATGCCCTGGCTTGAGACCTATGCTTGTAGGCCTGTCTTGCCTATGGGTCATGCAAACAGACCCTTCTCTGAGTCACTCCCTTGTGCCTGTGTCTCTGACATCGCCGTACGCCACTTCTGAGAGGGAGCAATACCACCTCTTGCGAGATAGATGGTGAGAATGTCCCAAAAGCTTCCTCCCTCCCCCTCCCCATCCTCATTGCTACCAGCCACTTCCTCCACGACGCACAAATAGCCTGCTACTGAGGCTGTTCTGTATTGACACATTGCATTAATGTAACGTGATTCATGCCTACGGCTTTTCCTGGTCGGTCAGCAGAGCGATTCAGTGCCGTGGTTTGTATGTGGTGATGTTTACTTAGTACATTCTTGACTTGTACCCATTATTTCATTGGGATTTTGTACCTAAAAGAACCATTCTCGGCAGTTTGCGCTGTCCTTCATCAATCCTCATCTTGTTACCATGTCTGGTGCGTCATGCAACTAAACAGCCAGTTCTGTGTTTGGGGCAAGCACGTCTGCTGTGCAATCGATGCTAACTAGTGATGGGACGAATCTTTATCCGAACCGAGATTCAAAGCCGAATCTCATGATTCGGGAAGATTGGGAAGAGTAGCCGAATCTCAAGCGATTCGGAAGATTGAGCGTTGCCATGGTTGCCAGATCACGTTGATGAGTGTTTCAACTTTTCGTGATATTAAATTCACTAAATTCTACAAACTGCACAAGATAGTATGGTAATATAATATCATAGTAATAAATAAAATGCTCCGCTTTGTTTATAATATTTTGGATGTTTGTCGAGAACGGTAGCCAGACACCACGGGAAAATTGGTTTCGGTTCCTGATTACGACAAAAATGGGCATGCTTGGTGCACGTGGAAATACAAGTGCATGTTTTCATAACCGCAAGAGATTGATGCCGTACGTGCTGTTTGGCACAGACTCATTTCGTGCTCATAATTACGGTCATAGTGGCACACACCACACAAGTGGGTATGTTCGGTTCGATTATCTTCAACGCGTGTCCACTGAGGTATTTCTATCAAAACACAAGAAACAATCTGAAACTCCTTGCGCCGTACTATTACAATCTCCTGTACTGCATTTGTACCTTTCTGGTTAATGATATCCGATTGAGTTAGTGTTTGTTTCCGAACAATAAAGTTGTTCCTAAAGAAACCCCTGTGTTGGGTTTCTTTTTCATCAAAGAAACTTAACGTACACAAAACTTGCTGCCGAGAACGGAGAAACAACAGTGCAACGTTTTTCTTCGCCACCGTGCCGGTACACAGTCGAAGTTGTGACGAGCAACATTCATCTCGCTCTCGGGTACAGACATACGTAGCTCTAGAGGGAAACAAATAATTTTTTTGTTGAATTCAGTCTTCCTCTTAGGAGAGGAAGACTGAATTTAGCAAAAAAGAATGGTGGTCGTCCGCTATCTTCATCAGGTTTCCCATAACCTAAAACAAGTCGGAGGCCGCTATGGTGTCCTAGTTGTGTTCTCTTCCCCACAAAAAATGGGTCAGATATGTGCAAAGGTGGGTGCTATTGCCGAAAAGCGGTCAAAAAACAAATGCACCAAAAAACACGCACTGCCGTTTGTGGCCTGTGTGTCTGGTGTGGTCTATAAGATCCCCTTGTCTTGTGGCAAGGTGTACGTTGGACAGACGGGCTGCTGCCTAAATGATAGACTTAGGGAGCATGCATATTCACTCAGGGCTACAGTCGGGGGGTTGCTACCTGTACACTGCAGAGACTGCAAGTGCCAGCCTAATTTTATACTTCGTTTCAGCTTCGGTCCAGACGCAGCCGATGCTACAAGCGCGAGCATGTGGCCCAGAACAGTGCTTGCACTGCACGAGCGCGCGTGCTTGGCAGGGATGCTGAAAGCCCGGAGCTCGCGCTTGTAGCTTTGGCTGCGTCTGGACCGAAGCTGAAACGAAGTAGTGAAGTCACTGTTTTGGATAGGCATGGAGACAGGGCGACAAGGGAAATTATCGAGGCCTTCTTTATCTCAGAACTTGGCGGGATATATGTCAGCGAACCGTCAGTGGCGTTATCTGACAGAGTTCGGGTACCTGCGATCGACTATGACGGGCATTACGTAGCCACTGATTGGGCCTATCGCGACATATTATGCTGGTTGGTTGGCACGTTTGTGTGTGTGTATATATATTTTTATCTGATTAAGATGCTTGTTTTCTTCCTTCCAATTTTGTGTAATAAACAACAGTTGTTAGTTCAGTGCCGTCCTGTCGTGTTTGTTCCTTTACTCCTGTCCAAGTTTCTTTGCCGCTGTTTACGACAAGGTTCATGCTGTCATCTGCAACCAGCGACGAGTCTGACGAATCTCCGAATCTGCCTATTCGTCGCGGGAAGTTCGGAAATTTCCGAATCTGGGCGAATCCGTATCTCCGGTGATTCGTCCCATCACTAATGCTAACAAGAGGTTTCACACAGGGGAAAAATCGAAGTAGACATGGCCTTTTAGTTATACAGGCCAACGCGTTATAATCTTAACATATTCGCAGTGGAATAAATAAAGGGAACCGGTACATTGAGAACACAGCATTGTGCTTTGGAAGGCGCCACTGATGACAAGGCCGTCATGGCGGGGATCGAAACCCCGGGGACCGCGCAACAACCAAAAACGCACCTGCAAGCTTCAAAAAAAAAAAAGAAGAAAAAGCCTACACTACACTTTGATCTTAGCCAACAGGCCGAGAAAGGGTACCGTCGCTTTATCTTAGCCACGAGGCCGAGAAGCGATACGTTCCATCTTAGCCAACAGGACGAGAAGGGGTACCGTCGCTAGATCTTAGCCAAAAGGCCGAGAAGCGATAACTTAGCCAAAAGGCTGAGAAGCGGTACTACACTCGATCTTAGCCAAGAGGCCAAGAAGATAACTCATGATCTGATTTTGGAATTCATTATTTTCCCCCAGAGGGGGACGGGCCGCTCCCGGAGGTAGTGCAATACCGGGCCAACCCTAGCGACCTCGAAGCAAGCTTCGTAGGAACACCATTTACAAAAATAAGTTTAATATCTTGGACCAATTAGGTCCATATCAGATATTAAGCTGATAAGAACAGATACTGGAAAGAAAAGTTTATTTACATATTTACAAAGGTCTTGGCACAAAGGCCACACTTCTGACAACAGTACTCAGAGTTGGTGGCACGCAGGCCACACTTCGTCACTCATCTATGTCACATTCCGTGCAGAACCGGAGTAGGCCGCAGCAAAATTCTGTTGTTATTGACGAGAAAAAACCGCGAGTGCCACCGTCTCAGGAACTCTTGCTCCCCAAGCGTCCACAGTTGTGTTTCCAGATAGTCCGCGATTTTCTCCCTTAAAGTTCGGAGCATGGGGAACAGAGGCCTGAAACGGCGGCGTTGGACCACAGCGCGACACCTAAACTCCCACAAGACTTGGCGCGTTAAAATTTCTAAAAGTCTAGTGAAACGGTTGGGCCGTCTCTGCGTGAGGAGGCGCACCCCGAAGGCCCGTGCCACTAGAGTCCAGAACGTCCTGGCGACAACACAGCCGACGAGAGCATGTTCATTGGTTTCAATGGAAGGGCAGTTGGGGCAGCTGTCGGTAGCAGCAACTCCCCAGTGTGCTAGTCTGTCTCTCGTCGGTAGGACCCCCACCCGAATTTCCAGCCAGTATCGGCTGCCCGCACGGGGACGTCAGCAGAAACAAGGCTCTCCCAGGACACCTGGGAGCTACGTGACTGGTGCGTCGGAGACACCTCTGCGGCACAAAGCGACTCGCAAGCGCGGGATGCTGGTATCTGTTGAATGTGAACTCCGGGTAACTCTTGGTTCACCCGGCGCTGCATCGCGACGGCCGCAACGTAATGCGGCAGAGGTGTCTCCGCCGCTGGAGCCAGGTTCCCCAGTCCCCGAGGCACAAGCGTCCGGCGCAAATGACCCAACCAGTACAGCATTAGAGTACGGCCGACATAGTCCACATCCTCCAAGATATCTAACACGCAGCGGAGGGCCAGTACTTGCGCAAACGTACTGAGACACGGAATGCTCAGGCCGCCACTGGACCGCGGTAGGCGCAGCGCCGGTCGGGCGACGAGCTCAGTCTTCCCTTCCCATAAAAAAGAAAACAATAAAGATGTCATACGTCGGGTAAAAACAGCAGGAGGGAGTGCCACCCGCGACACATACCAGAGCTTGGCGCAGATTACACTTTTGATCAAAAAAGCTTTATCACGAAGCGATAATTCAAACTCCGACGCCAGTCGAACTTGTGTTCGAGCTTCACCAAAGACCTCGTCCCAAGTCAGGGGTGACACTCCCTCGCGCGAGAAAGGTACGCCTAGTACATGAACAGTTTGGACGAACGGGATAGCACCAAGTGAATTACGCGGGAACGAACCAAAAGACAAAGCCTGGCTTTTCCTGGGGTTCAATTGGGCCCCAGATAGCGCGGCGTAGTTCGAAAAGATACGGTCTACCGCCAGAAAACTGTCACTGTCGCGCAAAAATAAAGAAACATCATCAGCATACGCTGAAACAGAAACTGTACTTAGCCCCGGAAGCGGAAAACCCCGAACATTTTCACTTGTGTGAATTCTACGTAGCAAAGGATCGATACACAAAACAAAAAGCAGTGGCGATAACGGGCAGCCCTGACGCACTCCTCTCGTCACGGGGAAAGCCGCTGTCAGGCGCCCGTTTACTAAAAGCTCACTAGACATGTTTGAGTACAAACTTTCTAACAAATTTATAAACAGACTAGAAAATCCAAACGAAGCTAAGACACAAAAGAGGTAATTGTGCTCCACTCTGTCGAAAGCTTTGGCTTGATCAAGGGATATGAAACAACCGTTAAAAGATCTTGAACTCGCGTATGTAAAAAGGTCTCTCGTCAAAGTTAAAGAAGAAAAGATCGTGCGCCCGGGGACGCTGCAGGTCTGAAACGGACTAATGATCACGGGCAAAATATCGCGAAGCCGCTTACTTAACAAACTGGATAATATCTTGTAATCCGCGTTTAATAGCGTGATTGGCCGCCACGATTGAGGGTCGGAGCTAGAAACCCCCGTCTTAGGAATCAAAATGACTCGTCCAATTTTAAACGAATCAGGGGCGTAGCCCGAATCTAGAAATGTGTTTATAACCTTCACCAGCGCGTCGCCCAAAACGTCCCAAAACTTCGAGTAAAATTCTGTAGGCAAGCCATCCGGGCCCGGGGCTGAGCCGGTCTTCATGGAACGCAATACGTCCACCACCTCCTGACGGGTGGCGGGACGCACCAACCTCTCGCTCATCTCAGTCGGAACGCCGGGGAGGTCCCCACAAAACTGACGTACGTCCGCGGCAAATTCACAAGGGGTATCACTTTGAGCCGAAGCGTACAAGCGGGAGAAATACTCCCGGAACACGGCGTCTATGTCATCCTGCCTGGATGACACACTGCCGTCTGGCAGGACCACCTCCGAAACCCGCGTAGAGGTCCCGCCCCTCCCACCAGACACGCGCAAATACCTCAGAACCTCGGGGTCGGACACAGGTCTACCCCTCAGGAATTGGGCACTGGCGGTTCGAGAGTTGTACCGAAGTACGCGGCTGTAGCGCGCCCGAAGCACGCTCAGGTACTCTTGCATGAGCAAGGTACCTGCTCCACCCCGCTGAACAATGCGCATACGCCTTATCAGGTCGTTCAAAGTTGCGGTTTGCCGAGCTCTACGGCTTCTGCCAGCCGAGGCCAGCAAGGCCTGCCAGGCGGCTTTCAAACCGTCCCACTGGGTGGGGTCGAAGGGGTGTTGACTCAAAGTTTCTGCAATGCTGCTACGCAGCTCGTCAACGGAAGACGGATCCCGAAGGAGGTTCACGTCCATGCGCCACAGGGCGCTTCTTCCAGCCCGGTACTCAGGAACCGCCAGTGCCACGAGCAGTGCGCGGTGGTCCGAGATAAACCGCGTGCCAGGCGGGAGGGGCACGATCTCGCACCGGGTCACAGGGAACGGGAAGTTTGCGGGGAGGTAAGCCCTATCCAGACGGCTGTAGGAGCCGCGGCGCGCCCAGGTGTACCCGAATACGTTGGGGTTTTTAACCTCCCAGGCGTCCACTAACTGAAACTGGCGAATAAGGCGGTCTAATTCTTTTGCATTCCATGTCGAGCGGCCCCAGCCCCGCCCCCGGACGTCTTGGAAAGAGTTGATGACGCAGTTAAAGTCTCCGAGTAAAATAAAAGGATGACCCTCTAAAAGAAACGCGTCCAGCGAAGCGAAAAAGGAATGTGAAAACGCTGGTTGAGCGGGCGCGTAAACGTTGATAACGCGCGTCGGCTGCGAACCGAGATAAAGATCGAGGCAGATAACGCGGCCGTCTAGGTCAAAAGTGCAAAAACTACTAGTGAATAAGCAAGATCGAAAGAAAATTACGCCCACACCCGTGCAGCGCGACGAACTGTAAGAAAAGTAACACGGCAAAGAAAAACGAGCTTTGAAATCTCTGACATCGCGGACACCGTAAAAGTTAGTTTCTTGTACGAAAAGAAGGTCACAGCCCAGACCCCGGGCGAAATGAACAACTTCGCGTTGCTTATCCTCATTCCGGAAACCTTGGACATTGAGAGATAAGATGCGAAGGGCCATTACAAAAAGAAAAAACACAAACATGATCGAAAGAAAAAGGCTGAAATGCGACATAAAATTAGTGACGAGTAAGGCCTCTTAGTTACGGGGGCTGGCGGCCAATAACGGGACGGTCTAACAAACTTAAACGTCGAACCTTGTTCTTCGTACCCGTCGAGCGTATAGGGCCGGGTCCAGAGTCCGACGAGGAGGGGGACCCCTTTGGTCGCATGGTCCAGCGCCGGGAAGCTGACGGAGTCGTCCCCTGACAGCGACGACTCCATGCTTTCCGTGTTGTCGGTGGCGGATTCCACGGGAGTTCGTGGCCTCACACCTGGGTCGCTTGTCGAGGAGGAGGCGGTGGCTGCTCCGGTCTGGGCTTCTGGGCTTGCGGGCGACTCGCCTTCTGCCGACTCGTCGATGACGAGGGGGGAGGGACTCGGCTTCCGAGTCGGGGCCGTCGCGACTGCTGGCCTCCGAAGGCGCGGCTGGTGGTACCTGGGGAGCGTCCGGTTGGGTCACGCCGGCGGGCGGGTGGGTCTCTGCAGGCTGGGGGGCAGCACCCGGAGTGCTGTCGGGCGGGTCGGGAGCCGTCAGCGGAGGGTGCCTAGGATCCGAAGGACCCTCGTCTCGAATCACTGCCGAGTAACTCCGGCGCTGCGTGCAGTCCGTGGTGGCGTGGTTGTGACCGCAACGCTTGCACGGGGCATTGCAGCCGTCAGTGCCGTGGCCAAAAACGCCGCACCGGTCGCAGCGGGGTGTGCGACAGGCGGCTCCAAAGTGGCCCTCCAGGCCGCAGCGGGCACAGACCTTCTTCATTCCTCGGTATTCGCACATCACACGGTGCCCTCCTACGTTGACGAAGTTCGGCACGGGCGTCTTCATCTCCATGCGGAGGACTCGTGTGCCGGTAAAAAGCTTTGGCCGGTCTTTGTAGGTCAGGTGGGAAATGGCGAGCACCTTCCCGTAAGAACTGAAGACAGCTTGGAGGGTGTCGTCGGGGACGTAGGGAGGGAGCCGGAAGACCGTCACGTGGATGATACGCGGTCCCACCTGCTCGAGCGGGACCACGACGTTTCGAAGCAGCAGGTGGCCCTGCGCTACCATCTTGTCTGCAGCTGCCGTCGAACCAACTGCAGCCAGGAACTTCATTGCGCCAAAATGTTGCAAGTGCGTCAAACTGTCCTCACCAACGAGGCGATACAAGCTGTCGATGATTTCGTCGACAGGGACTTCGGCGGGTGCCGAGAACACGAAGGACTGAGCCTTCGGCGGGGCCTGGGATGGCGGCGGCATCTTCCGTGGCAGCAGGGTGGGGCCCCGGTGACGCGCGACTGAGGGACGCGGGCCACAGGGAGACGAAACTTGCGTTGAAACTGTCGACGAGCTCGAGCCTTGATCTTAGCCAAATAGGCCGAGAAGCGATACTTTTGCTTGAAGAAAATTTAGCCCCACCCACAACAAGCTTCCCACGATTGCGAAGTACCTCATAGTTTAATATCGTATTTCTCGATTTCTTCAAACGAACCAATAACAATATTCTAGATAGGAATCTTGCTACAACCAAGCTAGTTCTATCCATAAGTTACATTCAATTACAAAACGAAGCCTAGAGCTATATTTTCGATATTTGTGGGCACCAAAATGTGCAGCTTCTTTATGTTTTGATGTTTCTCTTTACCAGTCTCGGGTTAATTCGACATGGTCAGTTTCTTCGTGGCACGTGAATCGTGGTGGGCGATGTCTCGTAATTTTTATGTTGCTGATATTTATCCAGAAAAACGGGATATGCG
>JAZHYW010022398.1:0-19021 GCA_037355805.1 Ixodes ricinus | reverse complement strand
ATCCCTGAGCTATTTGTCACATCTCAGGAACACTGTAATCTATCTCGCACTTTATTCTTCTCAGGTGTGCGCAGTGGCGTCACGGGGGTCAGTGGCACCCGGGGTGGTAGCCCGCCGTAACCCTCCCCCCCCCCCCCCCGACTCCGCCCCCCCTCCCCCCCTTTCGCGTGGCCCGGCGCGACGCCCCCCCCCCCCCGCTCTCGCGTGGCTTGCCGCTCTCCCCCCCCCCGCCCCCCCCGCTCTCACGGCCCACCGCGACACCCCCCCCCCCCCCAAGCGCTGCAGGCAGTCCGCCCCCCCCCCCCCTTGTGACGCCGCTGGGTGTGCGATGCTTTATAAACTCCCCACCTTCAACAGTAGCCAAGCCACAAATCAAGTCGGATGCGCGAACTGGGACGAACAAACACACGTGGGCGGCTTTTCCGCTGCGCATGTTTTCTTTATCGCGTTGCAATCTCTTCCATTAATTTTTTTTTATTTCGCTCGGCATTTGTATCCACCCGCTCTCTGTACCCTCCCACAAACTCACGGGTCTCAGAGGTTAGGCCGTGTCAAAACCGGATTCAAACTCGCCACTCGGCCCAATACGTAATTAATTTTTTTGCTTTCTCGTTTCGATGTATTCATCTTTGTCTTTGCGAAATCGTTACAAACGTTGTTCATATTGTTTTTTGTTTATTTATTTATTTTTTTACGCACGTGGGCACGCGGCAACGAGGTTGGGGCACACGGTTAGGTGTGCTGATGAAGACGTTCCGTTCCGAGCCGTCTCGGCTCTTCTTCGAGCCCGCCTTCCGCCGTCGGCGGCGACCCCTGCAGGGTGTCTCGGGAAGCCAACTGTGTGCGAAAAATATTAATCGAAGTGTCCGCCTTTTTCTGTGGATGCGTTGTTCAACGTCCGTCTCAGACTTTTAATTTTCCTGTTTCGCCCTCCTCCCGCTTTTTTCTTCTTTCTTCCGTTCGGCGTTTCTCAATTTAGTTCCTAGGTTTGCTTTCCCGCTCGTTGCAGACGATGCTCGGAGGCGTGCCGTGTGCGTCGTCTGCCCAGCTTTTGGCTATCGTCTGCTTCCAAAGCTGCCGCCACTTTTACACTCCCACTTTTCGCTGTACAATTCATTTTCGCGCTCTTTATTCTCGACGTTGCCGTCTGCTTTTCGAGTTCTCCCTGTCCCTACTAATTTATTTTGACGTCTTTCTTCTTACACCGAAGAGAAAAGAAAAAAATACACGAACTAAACGAGGCTCAAGAAAAGTCAATTAACACGTTACAACCGCGTGTCTATACTTCACTCTGTCCATTTACGTAGCGCTAAAAATTACGGACGTAAAGCAAAAAAACGGAGAACAGCACGAACAACGCGCGAAACCAAAGTGCGCTAGAACAAACTAAACAAAGCCCCAGACAACGCAACTAACAAGAATCGACAAAACGGTTTTATGACCGGTTCTACTTCTTTCTTACGCGGAGGAACACGAAGCAAGCGCGTGCTTCGGCACAGCCGAAACCTGTCGCACATCTTGTTACCTTCTAGAGCGCATGCGCGCGTTGAAGTCTATACCTTCTGTAGCGCCTAAACAAATGAAGCTGTCTTCTTTTGGCTGAGGTAGCAAAAAAGAAAAACAAAATGAAGACGTAAGAAAAAAGATGCAAGTTGGAGAGTCGGCGTATAATATCATTACGCGCGAGATTGCAGCGCTTCCTTTGAACCTAGCCGGCATCGCAGATTGTTTCCGAAGGGGGATTAAAAGGGGGCGGGGCTTAGCTAAGGTCCCGAACAGTCGACTGCAGTGCGACCCGGATAAACGAGTGGCCCGTTCCCGGCTTCAATTAAGAGATTTGGAGATGGAGGCGGGAGCGCGAACGCGCGTGCCTCTGCAGAATGTCCCGACTTCCATTAACGCCTCCAGATGGCGCTGCTTCTAAGGGGGCCGCCAACTCGTTACATGCGGCCGATCGCTTTCAGGGCTGACGCAAACGAATTTCTTTTTTATTACGTGTTCTAGTTTTGACAACGAGGATTTTGCGGTAGCTACTTGATTTGCCGCGTCGTTTCTTAATTTAGATGTCTCGATGGTACGGTCGGGCAATTGATTGATTAACTTACCAATTAATCGATTCATGTTTTAATCGCGAATCATTTTTGTAACCGGTTAATCGGTAAAAATTTGTCAAATTAAAAAAGTAAAAATTAAACGCTTTTATTTGGTGGACAACTTAGAAGAACCAAAAGTGGAAGGGACAGGAACAGAAAGACAGAAGGCGTCGTCTCAAACTCAACAGAGTCTTAAAGAAAATGGTAAAGCCACACCAGCTCGCCTGCGCCATCACAGTCTCGTTTCTACGTAATCGTTGAAGCAATACTTAACCATGCCGTTTATACTTTTAATGACTACACCCTTTGGAATCAGCGTTGGGTTGTACGAATGTTCGCAGAGCATCACTTATAAATGATCATTTAGGTAGCTGTGCGTGCAATAAAAATCGGTTTTCAGTTACTTAGTCAGAAAGCACGAGTTTCGAGGTCCGCGGTTTTCAGTTGCAATCCTTTCCACGTAACTTCAAACGACTGTTAGCGGCATTCATAGCGCGGAGTCATCTCCGAGCGGAGATATGACTCGCAATTAATACTTAGTTGCGATTAGTACAATTAATACTTAGCGGTACACAACAGAATCATCTCTAATGTGTTTTCTTTCTCTTGAGACCTCGAGGAAGAAGCGATCTTCTACTCCCCTGATATCAGGAGAGCCTTCGAAATTTAAGTTTGCTCGTGAGAAAATAACGCAAAGTGTTGTTGGCTTGACATGATGAATCAAGAATTTTGAACGAGGCAGTATTAACTACCTCGGTAAAGTTATATGTTTCTTTAAAGTATTTCTTTTTTCGCTGTCAGTGCGGCCAGTGCCCAAAACGTGTGTCCTATATTTGTAATATTTTAGACCTGCTTGTGACTTGAAGAATCTCGCCAAAATTTCTTCCGAATTCATTCTATGAGAAAGAAATTCGTAATCAATTGTTATTCCGGGAAAACTAATTTTATAGGCTTTTTATATTTATTTCAAGTCGTTTATTACTGTAGAAATAAGGACAGAATACTCTAAAAGCAAGAAAACATATTTGTTTTTAAACTCTAGTCAGAATAGTAAAACCTCCAGTAAAGCGGTCTTTTGACTTTTTTATAATTATGTCCATACATTATTATTACTCTTTCTTTATATATGTTGTTACATGACAAGGGATATTACTGCTGTAAAGAGAGGCCAATGCTTACAAAGCTCAGAATACATGAATCAGAAATTGCACAAGTGCAAATAAGGCAACACCAAGTTATATGGGAATAGCTAAAAAAAAAAATAGCCATAGCCAACAGTGGCCAATACAAGTAGCGTCTACCGTGATCGCTTGGTCAGTCTTTATATTCACTGTCTTCTTCTTCCAGCTTTGTATGCATTAGATTTTGTTTTTATTGTTGAGCTGTTTGTTTTGACTGCCCACCGTTGTAATCAAAGACCACTGTTTTTTTGTTTGTTTTTGTTTTGTGCTTTTTCGCTTTTTTGCCAACGGAATCCCAATTTGTCTCTCTTTCGCGAAGATAATCCGGAAGCCCATGAATAATCTAACACCAGCCTGCACCGATCGGCTCGATCCGCTAAGCCGGCGCCGGAAGTCGAAGACGAAGCCGGAGCCTTACGATCCCTGGATTTGCTGCGCGGAAACTTTTTTTGCATCTGTCTTTATACCGCGTCAGCTTTATCTGGAACCTCGAAAATCCATTAAAAAAATGGGGAAATCTGTAAAAAAGGTTTCCAGAGTAATGAAGGTGTCATGGAACCAGTTGTCCATGATCCCTGCGCTCTGCAGCTTGAGTTTCCGCACTGCGTACTCCAAGCTGCGGTGCGACAACATACTAGGCCACCCCCCTCCCCCCTAATTTTTTATTAATTTATTTATTCCAAGAAAATTATAAAGCGTTTCTCTCAAATTTCGGGAATAACCTAGTATGCAAGCCCCGATGCCGATAATTAGATATTTAGGACACGGCATCAAGAACCGTTTAATGAGCACTTTATCGTATTGACTACTAAGCGTATTGGTAAGACTAGCTGCAAGGCAAGGCCTGCGTATGACGTCATCGTTAGTAGATTCAGCTGTAGCTCGACGAGAGACAGCGGCAGACTCGTCCGTCTCCGCGCTCCTTGTGCATGAGAGACTGCAGAACGCGCTGTCGGTGGTGCTTACGCAAGCTATAGTCGGCGCTGCTTGAATACACCAGTGGTGACGTTTGGGAGGGTGAAAGCGCAGGCATTGTGTTTTATTTGGTAAGAGTAAGAGTCATTAAATATTGGCCCTCTGCGCGCGGCCATCTTCGTCCACCGGGCTGGGGAGCGAGTTCAGGGTGTGCGCAGTAATAGCTCTCTTCTACGGAAATATGAGACACCGCGCACGTGGACACAGTCCAGTGATTGGGTGTTTTGTGTGCCCTGGTGATAAGCGCCGCAAAGATGTGTTCGCATCTCCAACGGCGTTTCACATATCGGCCACTAGGTCGCGTGAGTTTTCGCTGCACACCTGGGTAGGCGGTAACTTCTTACCTCTTTCGTCTTGTCCGGTGGCTGGCGTCGCCTCATGTTGAGGTGCCTCCACCTTAGATCGTAAGTTTTTAGCGCATACTAAAGGGTTTATCATCTATGTCTGGTATACTAGGTCACCACGGGTTGGTGTTAACTGTTAGTATTAAACAAATGTAAGCGGTATCTACTTAAATTCTTAAATGTAAAGACCTTTCGAGGTAAAGGCGGTTGCCAATTTTTTTTGTAACCATAACCCAATCGCGTGTCATACTGGCGATGGGTGGCACTCAGTTGGTCGAACGACGTTTTAGCGAATGCCGACTTTTCATCGCAAGACTCTTTAGCGAATGGTCGGCCGCCGCGGAGTGGCGTTTACGGGTGGGCAAGGTTGGTTAACATTCGCGGGGGGGGGGGGGAGGTCCTTACTGCCGCTGGAGGTCCGTGTTTCAACGGGGACTGTCACTGAGATGAATGGGTGCAATGCGAGCGAGCGCTGACTTTATTTTCACGAAGTGCTGGGATGCACTACTTGGTCAACGGGTCAATTGAAATCGAAACCGTGCCACTCCTCTCTATTGCCAAAGAGGCCCCATAATGCAAAACGCACAGTGTTGCACGAAGGAATTTTGAAAGTAGCCTATTGGCGCAGTGTTAGAATGTTGAACTCACATTCATCGGGTAGTTTCCCGTTCCATTCGCATTGGTGTTTCCCGTTCGACTCCCCTTGAGGCGTGATTAGCATTTCGTTTTCTTCTCAGTTTACCACCCTTTTGTACATATTGTCCTCCGAAGCACTGTATTGCACATTTCGTAGCTGTTTCCGTGGCATTGCGTTGCACTTTCCTCACAAATCACAGCCCTTGATCACTTTCCGCATTAAAACACTGGCTAGATGACGGAAGCCGTCTCCCTATTTCGAGGGCCGTTTATGCCTCCGTCCATCCACTGACGCGCGGTCAGGGAGCCTCGTTTCCCCATCTGGGCATGTTTGCGTCGGTGGTGCGGTCGGCAACAATGCGCCCACGCCCCGCGCTAAGGCCAGCGCCGGCGATGCCTCGTGCCCCACGTCCCCGACCCTGCGAGCGGACCGATACAACCTAGAGGCCTGCGCATGACGTCATCGCTAGTGGATCCCCGCCCCAAGCGGCAAACGCCCTGAAGCTCGAGGAGATGACGCCGCAAAGACGCGTCCGTCTTGGCGTCTCCTTGTGCCAGCGTCGCGATCGTTCCGTGACGCTACGAGACGCTGCGAGACGCGCTGGCGGTGATACTGACCAAGTCCGGCGGCACTACCGGGGTCCACTAGTGGTGACGTTTGGGGGGGGGGGGGAGGCCTTGTCTTCTAGCGTGGTATTGAGCGGACGCTGCCGCAGTCGGGTCACGTCCGTCCGTGCCGAGAGCCCGACGTGTGCCCCGCGAGAGCCCTGACCGATCACCGGCGTCGGACGACGAGGACCCCGCGTGGAAGAGGTCGTCTCCGCTCGAAACGTGGGCGCCGCCGCCATTGTGTGTAGAACAACCGTCACCTTTCATCTGTCTGTCGCGTTTGCTGGCGCCCAGATCCACGCCGTGACCGAGCGGGCATTACTGCGCGGTCATTAGCTAACCGTGGACGCAGTCCCAAGCTCGGCGTCCCGTTATACGCGCTTCGTGTGTTTTAGAGTGTAACACGGACGTTTCTCGCGTAAAAAGAAAAAAAAGACCCTCTTACAATATAGAGTGCCATCTAGACGCTCAAAGAGCAGTTTCACTTACGACAAACTATTCGCGGTCATGAAACTATTTTATCGGACACTGTCTACTCTCGCCCGTCAATTGCAGATGAGAATTGGTTCTTTGATCAGCCTCATAAATCTTTCTCGATTCTTTTTAGCTTCGACAGCGTGAATATAAGAACTGACTAGTACAAGGCGGCGTCCCGCAAGCCCCTCGAATATATGTCCGCCATCAAAAGGCTTTAGAGCTAAACTGGCCGCTGAGATATTCATTGGATCACACTCCGAAATAAACGCGTATGCAGCCGCTTATCTCATTCGTGCGTCGTGTTGCACTAACTTCTCGAACGTACACGTCTCATAAATCCGACACCTGGTAGTATCTTCAACTTCTTCCTTGATAAGCCTCAAGACTGTCGCCATTAGTTTGTCATAGATGTCATACACTGAGATGATAATAGTGATGAAAGTTACCAGACTGAATTTTTAAAAGGGCCAGTTAGTTTCAGCGAACTGATGTGTCGGTCAACGCCAAACTCTCCCCTCTCCTTGCTCGCAGGTCTGGTTCCAGAACCGGCGGGCCAAGTGGCGTAAGAAGGAAAACACCAAGAAGGGTCCCGGGCGACCCGCCCACAACGCCCACCCGCAGACGTGCTCGGGCGAGCCGATTCCACCCGAAGAGATCGAGCGCCGCGAGCGAGACCGTCGTGAGAAGAAGCTCCGCAAGCAGCTCGAGCGGCAGACCAAGAGACTGCAGCAGGCCAGGCTCAAACCAGGAGTGAACCTGGCCAGCCTACGCGAAACGATCCAGCAGTCCCTCGCCGAGCTGTGGCTCGCCAACCCTTCCAAAGAACCGAGGTCCCTGGTTGGACCAGAGACGTTCAGAATCCTGGA
This sequence comes from Ixodes ricinus, assembly GCA_037355805.1. Classification (NCBI taxonomy): domain Eukaryota; kingdom Metazoa; phylum Arthropoda; class Arachnida; order Ixodida; family Ixodidae; genus Ixodes; species Ixodes ricinus. The sequence goes on along the minus strand of JAZHYW010022398.1, from coordinate 11,840 downwards.
GACCCTAGGTTTTGACGTCATCGACGTCCTTTCCAAGTCAACGTTCGACCCCGGACGTCGTCAAGCCACGGGTGCTTCGAGGTCTTCGGCAGACGATAGTTCTTCGGACGTGCCTCAGCACAGGTTCATGACGCTGCTGTCGCCGCAAGGCAAAGCGTCCGCCTTCAGCATCGAGAGTCTCCTAGCCTCCAGGGGGCGTCCAAGGAGACGTCCAAGGACGTCGGTTTCCGAAATCCGTTGACGACGTCATTTCCGCTGATGGTTCAGCAGCCCATGGGGTTCCTGGTGCGTCCCGACTCGTCCTCGCACCTTCAGGACCATCAGCATCAGCGAGAGCAGCAGCAGGACTGTAGTTCTTTGGACGACGACGACTTTAGTGATCCGGACGTTGGTTCTGTGGAAGACGCCAGGGGACACGGGGACGTGAGCGCTGTGTCCCGGGACATGGAGGACAGTGGGGAAGTCATCGGCGGAACGGAGGACGTGTCCGATGACGAGTCTGTGTCTGTTCATATCGCTGTCGATGACGATGGAGTGGATGGAGATGACGAGGGAGATGTCTGATGACGCTTGTTGTGGTTTGGTTGTTCTTCCTTTTCGAGTATTTATTGCGTGAAATGCAAGTTTCTTTGTTCTTTATTTCCCAAGAAGAGCTGGCGTCTCTGAGCGTTGCAATGAAGTGGTAGGGTGATTGTTTAGGAAATATGGTAGTCTAGATATACTTGTGATTTTGGAATTGAAGGTACTTTTGCTGCGATGCATGAGGCTGCGAGGCACGAGGCTTATTTGTTTGGAAGCAAGGGTAATTGGCCTAACAAAAACGGTAAACTGCGGGTGTTTTGGGGTAGAAAGACGCATGAGAGCTTTCGTCGACAGCAGAACAAAGTTCAAGCCTGAGAAAATAAAGCTAAAATATGCACACAAAAAAAAAGGGAAAGAAAGGAACAAAAGTTTTATCATTCTAAACAGTTTTTTTTTAAATCAGTTTTTTTGCGTCAGTTGGCATTTGAAGAAAAGTGTCAAGTCTTTCCTTAAGGAATGATTAGTCACTGAAACAAAAAAGCAAATGAACTTGTTCGGCTTCGCCACACGTTTGGATAAAAAACATTTAATTAAAATGACGTTAAAATTATCCTTGAATAAGATGCATACCGAAAAAAACCTACGACGAAAAATACCTTCAAGTCATAGAGACTTTGTTTAATTCAATATAATTTTACAAAATTCTCAGAAACAAAAAACAAAGCAGCTGAGCTCAATCGGAAGTCCTCATATATTGATACGGTAACTAGAACTATATAGGCTTTACAGGCTTCCTGTTTTTTTTTGAAACTGTAGTTTACCGAAATGTTTTTAGGGCTTCGCAGCTTCACGGTTTGGCCGCCATGCATCGCGATAACCTGGCACCGCATACACAAACGAAATCTGCGTCAACTGTCCAGCCCCCTGTGGGCCTTTAAGAGCGCTAACATTGTATCAAATGCTGCTTCGACATGGAGCTAGAACAACACAAAATGGCCAGGGCACGAAGTGGTAAATACTACCAGTTTCCTCGTTGCGACATAGAAATAACTCACAACACGTAGCAGCCAAAACAGGAAGCTACCGAAAGAGGTTGTCAAAGGTTTCAAGTAATGAAGCTGCAAATTCTTCGGAATATTAGGTTTTCCCAGAGAAAAAGGTTTCAGGGAATGAAATTTGTCTCAAAATCAAAACCCAGTTGCATTCTTTTTAAACGAGCAGTGTTGTTGCCCCTTGTGCTGACGCGCATAACTAGGAGTACTCAAGATGGAGTATTTTCTCGCAGAATACTTAGGCCGTCGTCCGTACGGGTGAAGACAGTTCATTTGAGGTTCGCAGACCATTGGCTCGAGAATCCGCTGAAACGATCAAAACGTCCAAGCGAGTGGCTCAGTAGATTCGAATAATTTCCTCTAACGGGTTACGTCAGAGAGACCAAGTAGATATGAGACAGTGCCCAAAACTCGCTGGATTCTCGCACGTCATGATCTGGTGTGTAAAAAAATATAGAAGTTTTGGTGAGTTTCTTGTTTGTTTGTTCAGCTATTTTTTTCTACTTATGTGTGTGAGTGAGAATTTAATAAACGGGAGGTATCAAAAATAAATAGGAAAACTTGCGAGTGAGTCTTTCTCTTGGTGTGACTGATTTTGTTTTATTCCAGTTGTTTCATCAAAATGTGCTCCGTGAAAAAATTCCAATCAGTTTATATTCACATAATTGAACGAATTATCGTAACTTAAAAAGGCAGTTGAGGTGGACTGACACGAAATTACTGTCTAATTAATTAGGCTAATCAGCAATATCCATCGAAAATTCAAAAAGAGAAACAATTGCAGAGTGATGAACTTTCACCTTTCTGTGCAAGTAGGCGCGGAGTAATATCCACAAAAATACGAAACGATACTAGGCTTCACTACTATATTTAATGCAAGCATACTGAAACAAGTGACTAAAGTAGACACTCAGCTATAGACACTTTACGCACCAGATTACACCAGCCATTGCTGACCTCCGCTCTTGCCGAGATGCCGAGCAACAGAAACGGGCGTTGACGAGCGTCCACAAAGGCCAATGCGGGGAGGAAGACTCAATACAATCTAAAAAAGCAATAACGTGTCCGGTTGTAGTAATGATGAAGTTAATTAAACGGAATAAGAGGAAACAAAAAATGCATGAGCCTTTCCACTCTGTGAAGGTGGATTACCAGCGAGGCTGTTTAGCACACGACACGGACGTGACACAGAATTTTAAACAAAGGTACGAACACATTTATCGTCTTGATCGGTGGTCATTCAAAAGAAAGTCAAATTTGGGGGTTTTACGTGCCAAACCAACGACGGAGCACCTAACACGCCCGCAGTGGAGGACTGAGGATTAATTTGGACCACCTGGGGACCTTTTGACGTGCAACCGAAAGCTCGGGTTGACACGGCGCCTTCTCCGCAATAAGCCTCCGCCAGATTGCGGGCACCTCGGCCGGGGTTCGAACCCGCCACACTGGGGATCCGGAGGCCAGCGCTCTCACCTCGGAGCCACCGAGGCGTGCTGCGGTGGTCATTGTGACGAAAGTTACGTACACACATGTCGATGACAACCGCCTCCCCGAGGAGCGGGAGGAAACTAGACACGAGCGACGGGACCGCCACCCGGCGGAAGGAAAGAAAACTAGGCACGCAAGCGACTTGGAGCAACGACAAAGAGAGGGCGGTGCGAGCCCTCTCTGAGCTTTTGCTGACGCACACGAAAAATCCACGGAACCCTAGCCATAAACAGCTTCGCTGTAAAACCCAACGAGGTAGAGGGGCTTACAGCGATAAACCGGGGTTCCGGTCTGCACTCGAAAGTGACCCCCATTAGGCCGCTGCTATTGTACGCAAATTTGACCACTCGTCATGTGACAAAACCAAATACGTGATGTCACAGGAAAGATGGCAGCGCCCAGGCAGCATACTGGCCCCAGCTGGGCCGGAGCTTGTCGCGGATGCTTTGTTCGTTGTCGTTCGTCTCAGCGAGTTGATTTCAGATGCGGAAGCCACCATATGAGGCCGGTCAAAAGCGACTTCAGAGTTCAGCGTGGTGTCTCACGTAGGTAAAACTTGAAAATACGGAGGAACTGTACGCATTTCGCTGGTGACCGACGGGGATATTGTCACGAAAGAGACAGTCGGCCCCGCGTTGCTCGGACCACGGATTGATTCGGATATCGCAAGGATACATTTTAAGGCCGCGTTTTTGTGCTCTCGCTGGCCAACGGAATCTTCGAGGTCTGCAGTGAAGCGTGTGCAATATATTTGGACACACAGCTAGCTACAGAAATTGCGTGAGTCGTGCTTGGCAGTGCGCAATCGTGGTGCCGCTTCGTTCAAATTACCGAAGGCTCACTTTGGTTGTGCGGCGCACCGAAGAGCTGCCTTCAAGCTGGTAGTTCCTGTGCCGTGCTTTAGATGATGCTGTGCTGCTTCCATATATTGTTCTGGCGTAGACGTGCACTTTCAGGGAGCACATGTGTTACAGTTGGTATTGATTCCGCTGGTCTGTGGCATGTTTCATCAACACTCTTCACGCGAATTGCAGGCTGTATGGACATTTCATCGCGCGTGTTACCTACCCAGCCCACCCGTTCACGCCGCTTTGCGGCGACAGTCTGCAGCGGCTCATTATCAGAAAAGTAGTCCCACATCCATTTCAGTTCAGTTCGTCCGCGGCAGGCGCCAAACCCCGAAGGAGAGGATTTATTCGGACAGAATGCCACTAAAGCAATGCAGCTTCTTTAGTGGCCAGGATAGACTCTCTTCTGTCAGTTTTGTTCTTGTCGCGAATGCTTGCTTCAATCCTATCTTCTATCGATATTTACTATTCTGGAAAGTTTCAGGCCATGCTCGGTTGTCATCGTATGTTCTGGTGGAGGTACTGGAAACTTTACCCGTAGCCCTTCACTCTGTGTGCACCCTGGCGGCTCCTCAGCCAATTTGTTCGATAACGGGACACGGGTGGCAGACTGGCCTGCATCTTAAACCCCCGGCGAGCCGTGAACCGAGTGCGAGCCGTGAACCAAGTGTTGCCAGCCATAAAGTCAACGGTACGGCAAAAGACACAGTCACGTAAGCAGTACATGCCCGAGATTGCTGCATTGACGCAGAAGACTACCAGGAAAATTTGCGGATTAGAGGCCAGCCCTGCAGCTTCAGTGCATCAGATGTCAGTGGCGGCACATTACGTATGATTACAAGACGGCATCAGTCAGTCAAAGTTGCCACTGGACCAAACTGAACACCGACGTGCCAGGAGCGTCATCCGACAACAAGGAGCACAGGTACTACGACTGAACGCCTGACACTGTCGCAGAAAGAACTCGTTATGGAACCATTTGCTAAAAATCAATAATTATGTAATCAAGTGGAAATAAACATATTTCATGCACTGACAAAATAAACATATTTCCACTCGCCTTTACGCCTTCAGAGTCTACACACCAAGAATTATGTTCGCTGTACGCACTGGACCTTTTGATGACATTCTCAACTCTGACTCCTCAATATTAATTAATGGGACATACCAGACTGGCAGACTTGTTGCATGGGGCTGCATTCGTTCCACCTCTCCTGAACGTGTGGTGCATCCGAAAACCAACTCCAGTGATGTGAAAGTGTTATTTAATAATTTATTTCCTCTACTGGCCTTTGTAGGCATTGCGGAGAGGATACTTAAAACAACACACAGGAACATCGTAGCACATTGACATTAATAAGCACAAAACGGGCCCAGCTACTGAGAATAAATATTACACTCATAAGAAATAATTATTGCTCTAACTTGTTAATCGCAAAACCAAACACACGTCTTAGCATCGAGTTTAATAGTATGTGTTGATGCATTGTTATATAGCAGGACACTTTCTATATGTATGACACAATAGACCCTTTGCAAAACCCCATCAAGCAGCATGACCGTCACCATTATTTTTCGGCGTAAAGCACACGAATAGGCCCCAATTCACGTCGAACGTTATGCAGCATTCGAGTCCAATAGGCGCTGAGTCGAGTTCACGGTGATTGGTGACATAACATTCTTGTCAAACAAATGCCCAAAGTATGAAGGCCTTGGGTAATTAGAGTAGTAGCTACTGTACTTCGTTTCATCTCAATTTGGCTAACGGCAAAGGCTAGCAGTCTCGTTGAGCCAATGTGATGCGTTGGAGAGAGACACATGACAACATATTATCAGAGTGCTCATCTGCACAGATTTGTCACATACCTTCGCTCCGTCTCTCTGATTGGCCTTAGGGGGCTGTGGCGGTTGTCCTCTACCAGGTTTTGGTGAAACGAAGTATAGACGGCCCACACTTTTGAAAAAAGTCGACTGAAGGACCGAAAGGATTGGCAGTCAACATTTTGCAACAAGACTGCTTCTTCGGGCAAGGGATGAGCACAAATACGAGTCGTCTTGTCCAGGTAATTAGAACAAGTAAATAATTGACCGACTAATGCAATGCACTCTTGATGACACAAGTTATTGCTGCAATAAATCCTACGAAAGAAAAAAGCGTGCAGTTAATCTTCTATTTCCGAGTTGCATTACATTTAACGAATTGATATGTGTGGTTCTATCTCTGGACCTCTAAAGAGTGGGGTTGCATTTTCTTTTAAGGTTCTAGATGTTAGAATGATGAACTAGATCCATTAGACAACCATCTAAGAGGAGTCTGATCATACACATGGAGGTTAGTGTGAGACTATTGATACCGATCGGCAGGGTAAGGAGCCTACTAATACTAATTTCAAAGGGACATCGGATGCAGCATTTTGTGCACTGATCAATCAAAGGCTTGCTGTGTTCTGAGTTCCAAGGGAAGAAATAAACTGTTTTATGAACATAAGTAAGGAACGTTTTTCGGAATGATTTGTTCGAATGCTTTGTAAGAGTATGCGTGCAAGTCAAATAAGCAAACGCCAGCTTTCCACTTTAAAAAAGTATAGCGATCCGATGTAGAATCGTCGATTAGCACAAAATGTTAAAGTTTGCAGAAACTTCCTCGCTAAAAGTTGCTATGATTATTCGGTGAGGCAGGGCTGAAACAACTTCCCCTAGGCCCTAACGCGACGTATACCTTTCGCTTCGATTCTCAGACATCCAAAAGTTCAAACGAAGCTAGAAAAATGCGAATATTTTATGCTAGAAGTTATATCGTAAAATTGTTGATTAGTAGAAAACGTAAAGATCACAGGAGCTTTGTTCCTCGCTAAAAGTTGCTCCGATTATGCAGTTACCAAGGGCTGAAACAAATTCCCCTAGGCCCTACATCCGACGCATACCTTTCGCGTCGATTCTCAGACATTCCAACGTTCAAACAAAGCTCAGAAGAATGCGAAAATTTTGTGCTAAAAGCACTCAAAGTTCTATCGATCCTCGAACACATCTGGGAATCCGAGCACCGGTACGGCGATACGGCTGATGCTGTCTCACAGGTGTTAATATCCAGATGATCCAGAGCGATCTTGCGCAAAAATGGTATAAAGCCTCATTCCTTCATATTTTCACATTATAACTTCGTCAGCGAGCACGAAGAAGCCCGAAGTCGTCAGAAAGCAGCTGCACATCACCGCTACCGCGCACCGAACAAGCTCGCATCCACCAGCTCTGGGCGCTGCCATCTTACCGGTGACGTCACGGCTCTTGGGAGGTCACGTGACGAGTGGTCACATTTGCGTAAAACATGGCGGCAACCGGGGGGGGGGGTGCCACTTCTGAACTTCCGGTTTATCACTCCAAGCCCCCTACCTCGTTGGTAAAACTTGTGGGAGCGAGAGTCTGCCATCACGGCCAGAGCCCGCTGCCGGCCGCACAAACTGGAGAACATCTGAGGCGCGCAACAGCGCACGTGGGACAGGCGCAGAAGCCTACAAAAGAGGGCACACGCCCACAGAAGGGGGAAGACAAACCGAGTTTACGAAGGCGTGCAGTCCGAACGCTCCGGCAATGTTTTACGTATACTAGCAACCCATTCCCGTTACTCTAATGAATGTAGTTTCTCGTTATGGAAACCCCGGCTTCGTGTTGTTCCTCCCGGATGGGCATGCAGCAAGGCAACCCTACCACAAACTGAAGGTCGGTTATGGCGGCGCCTAGCGGCGGCCATGCACAGCTTCTGCAACTGCAAACGGGGTATCTGGCGGTCGCCATGGTCCACCTCGTACGAGCACACACGTGCAATGGCAGGCCTGCCAAAGCGTATATTTGCGCGAATTCTGCACGTGCTTACACGCATGGGGCACCAGTCCGAATGCCATGCTTGCAAACGTCTATGCTCCATCTCACAAATATCTGCAGTGAAGGCAAAGGCACGGGCGAATAAACCTCACTCAGCAGGATGATTTTATTTTTGTGCTAGAACTCGTGTTTAAATGGCACTTCCCAAAGCCACACGCTCGCGCCCATGCCTTTGCACTGTAGATGTTTGTGAGATGAGAAGCTTTCTTTTCACGATGTAATTTCAGAGGGAGAAGCGGGGTTTCTCTTTCCGTTCCTCCTTCGCAAAGCTAGCTGCCATTGTCCATGGAACCAAGGTAGGTGGAAAATTGGGTTGTGTGTATGTTTATACAGCCTAGAACTTGGTCTGCCTCAACGGGCGACGAGTCTCCCAGCTGTAGATGAGCAATTTAGCCAGTGCGGTACAAACCACTAGCCTGGGGTCTTTAACGTGCATCACGCAGTAGTGATACACGACCGCACGCCGGTACGATGCTTGTATCGTCTCGGGTGTAGACGAACTATTGACAAGACGACGTTCTTGAAAGCAAATGATGGAATCGTTTATTGAGCGATCGCTTAAGTAGATTTGTTCGCAGAAGGGAAGGGAAGAGAAAGGGAAGGCAGAACAGGAAAGGGCACGCCACGTGCCGAACACAGAGTGGAAGCAGCATAAACCAACGTATGGCTTATCGCAATACGATACAATGCTCATCCAGATCGAAACGGGCAGGGGTGAGAAAGAGCTCAGGATCTCTGGGTTCTGCAGCGCAAGCTTTCTCTCCACGTGCTCCGAGTTGGTGTGCGCAGTGAGCGCTAGCCCACTTGGCCATCGATTCCCCCTACAAATTCTAGTTCACCCTAACACAGTGTTGAGAATCAAAAAAGAGAAGTCACAAAGAAAATCTGGAAGTGACATGATCCCCCAGAGATGTCTGCGCAAGTGACTCGGAAGTACACTGTCGCCGATGCACGAGTTGAGAGGCGCCAAAAACTTGGATCTTTGCCATTTTTTAAGTAAAATCTTGCGCATAGAACCACAAACGGTTTCCTGCTTTTAGCTCTAGAAATGACCAAGACCAAATCCCAGAATTATTTGGCCGAAGTTCGAAAATCGTTGCACCGCCCCGTTAATGGCGGCGATCGGTCGCAAGCACGCATCCCCTGCGTTTTTGCGTGGCAAGGAGGAAAGCAGGAGGAAAGGCGGAGACATTCGCAGACGATGAACGTTTTGGTCACCTCCTCGCAGGTCGTATTGGAAATGCGGCCATAGCCTTCTCTATACTCACAAAGCCTGGCTGTTCGACGACGGAGCCATAGAGTGCCCTGTGGCAGATTTGGAGCGGGAGGAGCTTGTAGTACAGAGCATCAAAGGGCCATTTCTCGGGGAACCTGGACGTCAACGCACAGCTTTTACAGCGTCGAGGACCCGAAACACACTTGTTTGCTCGGGACAAGTGTGTTTCGGCGTCTCGCCGCAGCAGGGTGCCAGTCACGTCGCTCTCCTCTCATCCGTTGTCTGCCGCCGCTCCACCTTTCCATTTCGGCGGCTGCTTCTCGTGGCGATCCGCCAGGCTTTGTCAGTATATAGAAGGCTATGATGCGGCCCATAACCCACGTGACTTCGATCGTAACGGTTGGAAACACTCTGTAACGCAGGCTGTCTAGTCGCCGCTTGCTAACGCCGCACTCGTTGTCAGACGTCATCCGGGCACCTCTTTGCCAAAACGCTTCCCGGATTCAGAACGAATGTGCTGTTGGTTATGGGCCTTTACTCTGTGTCAAATCGCCTTTGGTGTTGCTGTGCACAGTTCTATGTTGTCCAAATGCCCGGTGCTGTGCCTAGCGACGCATTACGCCATTGCGAGAAGCTGTGAACCAACTCTCACGAATGATTTTGTTTTGTTTTCCGCGTGATAAACATTGCCATCTTCAACATCGGACATGGACGGCAATGCGAACATGTCTCGTTGACGAAACGCAACTGTGTCGGTGAAACGTCCCTGGAAGTCTAGTGAAAACGTGTGTCGGTGAGACTTTCATCGACGAAATGGGACGCCGAGTCAGCCAGGACAAGACGTGTTTACTATCCTATAAATTATTCAATTGACTCAGAGTTAACAACAAAGAACAACCTCGTTGCATCCTTATTTTTTATTTGGTCTAATAATGCACGCGGGAAAATGCGCGCTTCGAAATAAAAGGCCGTCGTAAATTATGAGAAAAACTAACGGTTTAGAAGTTACTGGCACCTTAAGGCACAGTGCCCGGAAACGACAGAGCCAGTCTATTCAGCAAGATTTCATACACCGCCCGTGTTGGTATACTTTTGCTTCACAGTTGGGCGGAGTGAGGACGACGACGAAGTGATCGAACCAGGAGACGTCAAATCTTCCATTCCTGGTAATTTTTCGTATTTTTTACCTTCTATTGCGAAAATCTCGATCAAATATTAACGCGCAGTATTTCTAAACTCAGTGTGCCTGACAAAACAATCAAGCAGACCGCCGAGCTCTCTTTTAGAGAAAACTGCAGCCTTTGCCGCTGCTATCGTTCCATGTGAACGAACATGGAAGCGGCCCAAGCGGGCGTTCCTGACGCTGCTAATACAGCACTGAGCATAACTCCTGAGCAACGTCAGAGGAACGAAGCACCCGTAACGTCGCAACCAGATGATCGGCACTCTATTTGTTCCGATGGTTCCATTGCATCGTCAACTACAGACGTCAACTGTATGGAAGAAGACGACGATACCGGAGGTCCGTATCAAGAAGTTAGATCACGAAAGAGAACTCGGCGCAACAACTCCACCTCCAGCTCGGAGACAATAATTCAATCCAAAGCCAACGAAGAAGGGCTCACTGTTGTGTTCGCCCCGGCGGATACTGAGACGTTAATAACATCCCTCAGTAGCGTGAAGCTCTCAAGAGCTCTAGAAAACTCCTGTCCTGAGGGCATTCATGAGGTTCGTTTTAACAGCAGATTGAATGTCATCGCAGTTGACACCAGAAATGGTGAAGCTACAAAAACATTGCTCAACTTGAAGGCTCTCTGTGGAATTCCGGTGATGTCATACTCTCCACTGGCTGGAACAACGGTGAACGGAATGATTCAGGACGTCGACAGAGAACTTTCTAATGAGGAGATCACCTCTCATCTCAGGTCCGATATTAAGGTTGGTGCCGTCCGACGCCTAGGAAAGACTAGCACAGTCAAAGTCACCTTTCGGGGCAAGATTCTGCCAACGCATGTTCTTTTGGGTCATGTACGCCATCCCGTCCATCCTTTTCAAGAAAGGCCCATCCAGTGCCTTAACTGCTTTGGATTCGGACACAAGCGAGTGACCTGCAAACGCCCCAAAAAGTGTGAACGTTGTGGAAAACCACATGAATCAACGGACATCACATGTCAATCCATGCCTGCGAAATGTGTCAACTGCGGCCAAGAACACGAAGCTACAGCACGCTTCTGCTCGAAGCGAAAGAAACTAGGGGAGATCCAGGCGTACTCAAAATCCAATTCGGTGGGCTTTCATGCCGCCAAATCAGCCTTGGAGTACGGTAGGCACTTCCCGGAGATGGACTCTACTCGAGCAGACAACAATACCACGAAAGAACCGAATGTCACTGAACTCAAGAATTCAGGAGAGCAAGACATGGAAGAAACTTCAAAAGATGTGACTACATCATCGCTATACACGACGGTCGTCAAACAAACGAAACCTAAAAGTCACGCAACTCAGAAAGATTGCCAGGGTTCAAGTCCACACGACAAACAAAGAAGCGATATGCCGGCTGCATCAACACTTCAGGCATCCCAGACGTTTCCTGCACCCACCGCTCGGCCGCAACCCTGCCATTCGAAGGACACAAATGCGCAACCAACAACTTCCTTTGGAGACAGTTCACCTGAATGGATGTCTTTTGTCAAGGCCGCAGTCAAGATCGCTCTCAGCCTACTTAAAAGCATCGAATCAACCTGGGCAAAGACACTTACTACCATAATCCAAGCAGTGCTCCCTCTCCTTGAGGGATGCTAGGGTCATCTTCTACTCAAACTAAGGGTTTTACCA